>JAJQKJ010001090.1:0-69301 GCA_029574335.1 Rana kukunoris | reverse complement strand
TTTCTAAGTTCTTGATGGGCCCTCATGCAACACAGTACTTCATCAGGACCATGGCTGCAGAAATCCGGAAGAGGCAGCCGGTCCTCCTGGTGACGTGTTGCAGCGGGATAACCCATGGCCTCCTCAGATGCATGGACTAGGTATCCCAAGAGGCTGCGGGTACTGTACACATCATTCTTGCCAAGATGAGAAAACAGGAAGCACGGAGATGTATTCCAGAAAAAAGTGTATCTCTAGGAAAAACATTTTTTTTTCAATTTGTATAGTGTAGGAAAGGGCTAGACCCTCATTGGGGAGCTTCACCTTAAATTTATACTGATAACCATTGTCACCGAGAAAGAAATCAAAGGGAAATGCAAAATCGGAGAGTGGTCCCAGAAAAAAAGGTAAGTGGAAATCTTTCAATGGGAATGCCTGTTCCAAGGACAACTATCTAAGAAGAGAATTCCCTTCACTTTGGGAGATTTCCTACCAGTTCCTGTTGCAGCCCTAGGACTGCTAAACCTGCCTTAGCTGCTCTTGCTGGCCATCCAACATTGTAAGTAGGCAGGGTAATGTTACGTATGTGTTCAACGATACCTGGTATTATTTCTCTGGTGGCTCAGTGGCTGCAAAACACAAGGAAGGTACGCACAGCCAAGGAAAAGTCAATATGGTTGACTTTTAGGTACCTTTGTAGGCAGAAATTTTACCTAGGCTCTCTACAGTAAATGGGGTTCATTTGCTTAAAAAAGGAACTTCAATCCCCTCTATATATCACCCTCCTCCTCATTTGTTTATAGCTGAGTTATCCACAAAAAAGTACTAATACACCCATTGATCCAGAAGTGTTTGTAGGGATATGCTGTGGCAATGCAGAACATTGGGTACAGCACCACCATCTTCTTAAATGATGTAATCAGAAGGCCAGCTGTCTTTTCTAGGATCTTGATGGCCCTCATGCAACACAGTACTTTATCAGGAGGATGCAGAAATCAGGAAGAGGCAGCCGGTCCTCCTGGTGACTTGGTGCAGCGGGATAACCCATTGGCCTCCTGGGACTCATGTACTAGGCATCCCAAGAGGCTGCGGGTACCGTATACATCATTCTTGCCAAGATGAGAACACAGGGAGCACAGGAAGCATGAAGATGTATTCTAAAAAACAGTAAAAAATAAATAAGTGTTAAAAAAAGTTCCAACTGTAGGAGAGAAGGGGGAGAGGAGTGGAATGAAAGAAAATAGATGGGAAGGTTGAAGATCAGATTTAAAAAAAAATATATTTATTCTGTTTGGTAAAATTACTTATAAATCAAGCCCATTGCAAAGCTGGCCAAACACATCACTTCGTTTTTTCGTTCAACCAGTGTGTTAAACAAAAAAAACGGACACAAATCCTCCATTCATACATTTAGGGGGGGGGGGGGGTAAGTCTTAATTACATTGTGACAGTGGGGATACTCCCCCGCCATCAGCCTATTACCTGTGGCGCTGATTAAGGGAACATATACTGACAGAGCGGTTGAACAAAAGTCAATTGGTAGATTGACTTTTATTCAACCACAGTTTCAACACATGAGTCATACTATGGCCAGTGACCGCTGAACCGGCTGCATTTTGATCCATGTATGGCCAGCTTATTAAGAGATAGCATTGGGGAAGAAGGTCATTGTCTACAGGAGAATCCCTGTCTCTGATTCATTGTCTGTCCCCCTTGGCCAGATAGCAAACTTGTGGAATTGTGCATGGTGTAAACAAGGTGCTGATAAGAAGTTATTTACTACTGTATTAGTAGTTAATGAGTTCTTTGTATTTGTTCTTTAAGAAATTAGTTATATGTTAAAACATGTGAATTTCACTTTTGTGTATAATCATACAACGAAAACGTCTCCTAGCTGTGGCTATTCCAGCAACAGAGATAAACTAATAGATAAACCTTATTGTATCTCACGTTTTTTTACCCTAGGATATGAAAAGTATTTGTTTTGTTACCATAATAAGAAAAAATCTTTTACTAATCTAATCGTTTGTGTCTGATTGCATTATCCTTGTGGGGCTGTTTATGTCACTTTTTTCTTGAGTTGACTAGAATTGTGTTGTACAAGATATTTTGTCTCAAGGTCTTCTAGTCATGTTTCCGCATAGAATGTAATGGCATTTTTAGGCGCTAAATATTACACAGAGGTGTAATTCATGAGTACAGTTTTATTACCTATGTCTCATTATCTTATAAGCTGTCACCGGCTGTCAGAATGATTTGTCTTTAATTAGCTTGTTTTATAGCTGCGTATTTATTGACGGTATATCTGGGTTTATATTTCTAGTAACCAAATCTACATGGGAAACAGTACTACCATATGCTGGTTTGTGCACTTAAAGTAGAACTATAGGCAAAACTTTCTTTTTATTCTGGATAGAGCAACCCCAGATTTTTTTCTGCCATCTATGGAGATTTTCCTTCAATTCCTGTCCCATAGCTAAACAGGAAGTGGGAGGAAATCCCTGCAAATTAAGGGAATTCCTTGGGGACCCCCAGGACAACTTTACTTTAAATTTCGATGATCCTTCTCCGCTCTATCCAAAATTAAAGAAAAAGTTTTGCCTTTAGTAATACTATAAAATTTATGTAAACCCTAATCTACAAAGTATGAATGACATTGGGGGTGATTTATGAAAGGCAAATCCACTTTGCACTACATGTGCAAACTCTAAGTGGAAAGTGCACTGAACGTGCACTGGAAGTGCAGTGGCTGTAAATCTGAGGGGTTTATCTAAAATGAGGGGAAGCTCTGCTGATTTTATTATCCAATCATGTGCAAGCTAAAATGCTGTTTTTTATTTTCCTTGCATGTCCCCCTCAGATCTACAGCGACTGCACTTTCAAGTGCACTTTGCACTTGTAGTTTGCACTTGTAGTGCAAAGTGGATTTGCCTTTCGAAAAAATAACCCCCATTGTATCTCTCTGTATGCAATCTTCATGAAGCGGAGTAAAAAATTGAAAGTCAGCAGCTACAGTATTTAATATAAGGACACTTACCTGTTCAGGGATCCTGCATTTTCAGATTGGCTCTTGGGTGCTGCCACCTCAATTCATGGTCAGGGAAACCGGCAGTAAGGCCCTTTGGCTTCACAGCAAGTGCACTGCTCTTTCCACTTTCCAACTGGCCCGGAGGGGAGGAAGGAGGAGGGGGCTGAACTTTCTAGGGACGTCGCCGTAGCGCAGTCTCACGGAAGTGGGGATGGGTACTAGACATGTGCATTCGTTTTCGTTAGAATGCATTTTCGTCCGAAAATCTGTTTTTTTTCGTTATCGTATTAACAAACGATAACGAAAGTGCAAGAAACGAAAAACGAAAGATCCGACATAAAAAATGCTTTATTTTCGTTGCGGTAAAAATTAGATATAGAGAGATTCGACATTATAGGGAAAAGATTTGACATCATAGAGAAAAGATTCGACACTATAGAAATAATAGATTCGACATTTCGATTTCGATTTATGAGACGTTCCGTCGAATGTTCTTTGATGACCATTTGCAACAAAAAAGATTTGACGTTCCGTCGAATGTTTTTTTTTTTTTTTTTGCCCATTCGACAGAAACCAAGTATTATTGGATTTTCGGACGAAAGCTATTCCCCAACGAAAAACAAAATAAATCAAAACGATTTTCGGGAGTAACTAAATACATTTATTTTCCAAACGAAAACGAAAAAACGAAACTAAATATTCCAGTCTGCACATGTCTAATGGGTACCTGTCAAAAACATTCATACCCATTCTACCCTTCCCCCTGGAATAAATGTTATTATTATCGTAGTTCCCCAGGGCCCTGGATGGCAACCCCCCTTTTTTTTATATATTTTTTTATATTTTATTTCTTTTTTTCTTTTTATTTCTTTTTTATATATATATTTTTTTATTAAAGGGCTCAGAGGTCCCCAGGGCATCATGTGGCAAACACCCTTTTTTATTTTTTTGTTTATTTTTTTATTTTTGTTTATATATATATATATTTTTTTTTATTAAAGGGCCCAGAGGTCCCCGGCCCCCCTTTTTTTTATAAATGTTTATTTTTAATATATTTTTTTATTTTATTTTTTATTAAAGGGTCCAGAGGTCCCGGATGGCAACCCCCCTTTTTTGTAATTTATTTTTATTCAAAAAAAAAATTATTAAAGGGCCCAGAGGTCCCCAGATGGCAACCCCCTTTTTAAAAAAAAAAAATATATATATTTTTTATATATATTTTTTATTTTTTTTATTTTTTTTATTAAAGGGCCCAGAGGTCCCCAGGGCCCCGAATGACTACACCCCTTTTTTTAATATATATTTTTCTTTATTTCCTCTTTTTTTTGTAAAGTGCCTCCTGCTTCTAAATTCGCGGCAGCCCCCCGCTTCTCAATTTGAGGGGGCAGCACCCCCCCCGTTCTCTGCTCCAGGGGGCCCATGCCTGAAGCTGTGTAAGGGGCCCCATAATTCCTGATGGCGGCCCTGCTGCCCGTTAAGCCCCTGTGCTGCCCACAAATCAGGCTGAAAATCATCAGTGGCACACAGCCAGTGACAGTACTGCTTCCCTTCCCAGTGTTTTAAAATGTACAGCACCCCTGGCTTCCCTTTAGAAGTGCACTTCTCCCTTCCTGCCACTGGGTGCTGCTTGTATATAAAAGTGAATTAGAATGTGATTTTATAACATCCCCAGTTTGCTCTTCCCGAGGCTGACTTCTTCATGTCCTGCTCCTCAAGGTATATCACTGTTTGCTATATTGTAAATAGAAGTTTTCTATAGAGTGTGCCCAAAGTCTTTATAATATTTGATGATTCACTGCAGGTCTGGTCAGTGTTTTAAAAAGTTCCTGTATTTTACACATGGCATGGCATGGAGTCACAGCACCGTCTGTCCATTCTGCTTTAGCACCATGGACCCCATGCCATGCTATGCATGTGTAAAATAGAGGAGCTCTTTAAATCACAGAGCAGCCCTGCAGTCCAGGCTGAGTAAGGCCTCAGAGCACATGGCATTACTGTCTGTATTTAACTGCTTCATGGGCTTATTGTGGGCCTGGCTGGTTCACATGTATGTGTTTTGGCATTTCCTGCAAAGAAAAGCGCATGCCTCATGTAATAGGCTGCGCACACGGCACACCTATGCCCATCAAGCAATGAAATACAGCACTGTCTGTCCATTCTGATGTCTGCTGTGACTTATCTGCAGTTCCTGCACTGTCAAACTTGCTGCATTGTTAGACGTTTAGGTCACGCTTTTAAAAACACAGTGCGTTTGTGTGTGCAAGAACTGCAGGTACGTAGCATGGTGCAAGAACTGCAGGTAAGTAGCATGGTTCAAAAGCAGGATGGGATTCAAGGCAACTGATTTTTAAAATGCTGAATGCACCTTTTTTCTGCAGGAAACAAAGGCATGACAGCCCATTCAAATCAATGCTGTGCCTGCACAAATGAGGGCCGCCAAAACACATACATGTGAACAAGCCAGGCCCAAAATAAGCTGGAGGGGGGCCCAAAAAAAATGTTTGCCCAGGGCCCAAACCATATTAAAGACGGCCCTGCTCATCTCCCCTCTATATCAGTCCTCTCTTACAGTGTTTTTCCTCTGTAGTCCTTCTATCCCTTCTGTGCCGTCAGTACAGCCCAGATCCAGTCCAGTGTAATTACTCCAGTAAGTAGAGGAGAGGACTGTGGAGGGTATGACAGTGGCAGAATGGAGACGGATTTATTTGGTGACCAGGGGGTGGTGTTGGGTATATAAGGGTCTGAGTGATGGCCATCAGCTTGATATATGAAGTGGTCTGGGTGTGATGCAAGCTGGGGGGAGTAGAGGGCTGAGATGTGGTCATATAGTGATGTTTATAATTAAAATAAAATTATTGTGCTCATCTATTATTATATAAATACTAAATTGGTCCTCAAAGAAAACATCTTCCTGTTATAAAATGTAAATATATATCTAAATAATCCAATCCCTAAAACTCTATGTATGTCCAGATAATGTGAAATAAATTTATGACAATTAATTTAACCCTGTCACTGTTGTCCAAGCTCTGAGTCTGAGTCAGAAGTGTGAAATCACCACAAAAAACACAGGGTTAAATGAATGGTCATAAATTACATTCACATTATCTGGACTGAGTGATTGGGGGTGTTTATTTCAATAGGGCTGTGCGCTAGCTTGTGAGATATCTGTGACACTGGCTCTTCATTCTTGGTGTCTCCTTATCACTGCAATACAAATCCTACAGAAACTTTGACAAATTTTTCTTTCAAGGAGACTTTACTAAAAAAACAAAAAAAACAATCTCACCTTCTCCCTGCAATGTGAGCAGCCATGCCATCCAGCAGCAGCTACAGTGAGCTCTGCCCCCCTCAGTACATCACACTGGTGATTGAAGGGACGGGGTTGAGTCATAGATCTCTCACAGATTCTAAATACATACACTGCCAGATTGTGTGCTGCCCTGACATACCTGCAAAGGTAGTATTGTCTGTGTCATACAGAGTTCGGTTTTTGAACTGATGGTGTGTAAGCACATCAGACCATCAGGCCACTTCAGCGGTGTCCCGATGAAAACGGTCCGTCAGACCATTCTCATCGGGTTGGACCGATCGTGTGTACGCAGCCTGACAGCGCTGAAAGATGAAAATTGGCCTGGGCAGGAAGGGGGTAAAAGTGTCCGGAATTAAAGCTGTTAATGTGTACTTGAAGCATAAAGATCTAGCTGCTATGGACAACTCAGCACCCCCTTCTTTCACGAACCTCCATACATGACCTCCAATGCGCTTGTTTCTGAGACAAATGACCCAATGGGTTTTTTTCCCAGATGAAGAATTCTGAGCAGCTTTGGTGGCCCTAAACAATTGATATTTTTTCCTTGAAATGAAATAAGTGCCTTAAAATGATTTGCACTCTTGTCATGTGTTCCCAGATTAATCCATTCTTACCAGCAGAAATAATCGGAAAGGTTGAAAAGGCCTAAGCTTTTACGCTTGGTGACTAATTTCAAAGAAAGAAATCAGCAGCCTTGATGTCCAGACAACACAATGGTGCAGGGCTTTCATTAGCTTCACTGTCACAGATCCTTTGTCCACAAAGCTTTGTCACTAAGTTCTAGTGTGTGTGAATTGTACCTCTGGGAACTACTTTGTGTATTTAGATCAACTTACCAAGGCTAATTAGTAACTAAAGTAAATTTGATGGTAAAAACGCAGAACATTGTCATGTGACAAGGAATTACAATAAGATATAGTAACATATAGTAAATATTGTATACACACATACAATAGATTTCTTCTTCAGGATAATCTCATAAAAATTTTAAACTTTCTTGATGAACTTCCAACAAGTTTGTTTGTTAATTGGTTGATCTCTTTACCTTCAAAAAACAAAAAAAACAGATGAAGAATAATTTTTTTAGCCTGCCAGATTAAGATGGCGATAGACACTATATTGTCAAAAGTTTTGGTACACCTGCCTTGAAACGCACATGAACGCTAATGGCATCCCAGTCTGAGTCCGTAGGGTTCAGTATTGAGTTAGCCCACCCTTTGCAGCTATATACAGCTTCAACTCTTCTGGAAAGGCTGTCCACAAGGTTTAGGAGTGTGTCTATGGGAATAATTGATCAGTGGCGTCACTAGGATTGGTGTCACCTGGTGTGGTAAAATTTGGTGCCAACCCCCCCCCCCCCCCAGGTCAGGCTAGTGCATCAGCACAGCTCTCCCCCTGTGTAATCCCTCTAATGCAACCTCCCTGTATTCCCCCTAATGTAACCCCGTGCATTCCCCCTAATGTAACCCCCCTGTGCATTCCCCCTAATGTAACCCCCCGTGCAATCCCCCTAATGTAACCCCCCCCCCCGTGCAATCCCCCTAATGCAAACCCCCATGTGCAATCCCCTTAATGTAACCCCCCCGTGCATTCCCCTTATTGTAACCCTCCCCTGTGCATTCCCCTAATGTAACCCCCCCCTGCATTCCCCTAATGTAACGGTGATTTTAATAATGCTTAAATAAAAAAAATAAAAAAAATGGAACATGTATCAATGGAAAAAAAGTTTTAAAAACTGTATTTTTTTCAGGAGTCACAGGCAAACTATAGACACCCAGCAGGTACAATATTTAAAGGAATTTTTATTTTTTATTTTTATTTAAGCATCATTAAAATCACTGCTCCTGGAGTTTTAAAAACGGTCATTCTTTCTATAGACACCCAGCAGGTCATTCTTTCTATAGACACCCAGCAGGTACAATATTTTTATTTTTTATTTTTATTTAAGCATCATTAAAATCACTGCTCCTGGAGCAGTGATTTTAATGATGCTTAAATTTAAAAAGAAAAAAAAATTCCTTTAAATATTGTATCTGCTGGGTGTCTATAGTTTGCCTGTGAAAACGTCTTTGAGAACCCGGGTCTTGCCCCAGGGAACATGTATCAATGGAAAAAAGTTTTAAAAACGGTCATTCTTTCAGGAGTCCTGCTCCTGAAAAAACGACCGTTGTTGAAATTTTTTTTCCATTGATACATGTTCCCTGGGGCAAGACCCAGGTTCTCAAAGACGTTTTCCAACAATAACTTGAATATTGGGCTTTAAAATTAGCACTTTTGAATTCGAACGTTCGAGTCCCATAGACTTCAATGGGGTTCCAAATGTTCGCACGAACAGGCGGTCTGTTAGAACGTTCTGGTGCGAACCGAACGCGGGGGTGTTTGGCTCATCCCTACCTCTGACTATTCTTTGGCTGATTCCCTGGTACTGACCTCGGCCTGCACCCGGACTTTGCCTGATTCCCTGGCACTGACCTTTTTTTTCTCAGAGGATATGTGCAGGTACTCCCCCTTCTGCGTCACCCCTTATCTCCGCCCCCTAGCCACCTCCCAGTACCTCCACTTTTAGAGAATACAGGATCAAATATCTTTTTTTGTTTTGCCCCCACCAAAAGCAATAGGTTCACTTCAGCAACAATACCCCCTCTAGCAAAAATATATCGCCTAGCAGCCAACATCAATAGACCCAGTGGCAGCTGTTGCTTAATTTTCTTGGGGGGGGGGGGCACGACTTTCCCAGCCAGCAAGCCAAAAGCCAGCCAAACAACAATCATCGCCCCCCAGGCGCTCGCTCAAACTCCGCTTCCCCCCTCGCGCTCGATCACTGCATAGCTCACCCGCCAGGCTCCCCCACCAGCCCCTGCACTTACCCCATCCAAATCGTGGCTTCCCCCCTGTGTCTTCTCCCAAGGGCCAGCGGTCAATTCTCAGGACAATCAGGACTTAGGACCAGCGACCAATTGGGTCTTAGGACTGAATGAATGAATGAATGAAAAACTTGTATAGCGCGGCACATGCGAACTGAATCGCCTCTGGGCTCCTGGCCAAATCAGGTCTCAGGACCCGTTTCCTGATTGGCCGGGAGGAGAACCAGGAAGACAATAGTGAATATGAATTTGCTATTGTGACACACGTGGGTGGGCTGGGGGCGCAGTCTGGTGCCCTGCATGTATGGTCTAGGGGGGTCAGCGCCCCTGGGCCCTGCATGAGCGGCCTCCACTGAATAGACCCCCCTCAACCGTGGATCACCCCCGCAACAATAGACACCTCCTTTAACAGCAGACCCCCCCAGCAACAATAGAGTCCCCCACCAGCAACAACAGAACCTTCCAACTATAGACTTCTTCCAGCAACAATAGATCCCCCAGCAGCTAGAATCAATAGATCCTCCAGCGTATACCAGCAACCCTTGCCATTACATATATTTAATGCTAGAGGTGCCGAAACTGCGTCCCCCTGCCTTCCGGCTTGTTTGCTCTGTTTGTCACATAAAGCCACAATGTGCTTTTGGAGGAAACATGCCACACAAGCCTTCATGCAGAGTTACCAGAGAACTGTACAGAACTTAAGATATAGATATACATCTAAAGCTAAGTTATGTCTATCAAATTTAGTATTAGAATTCCGTGTGCCGCCAAGGAATAATTTTATGAGCACAAATATCAAGATTATGAATTGCAGTTCATCCTGTACAGCAATATATCAAAACTATTTTAAGGTTTGGTTGGATTTTCCCATATGATTTATATATATATGAGACTGATAAAGAACTATTTCCCCAGTTCCTGAGAACAGACAGGGTTTGACCATTATTGAACTTGAACAACCTGCTTTGTTTATGTTTTTCTTCTTCCACAATCGTCCAATCGTCCAAAAATATAGAAGATCCGGAAAAAAATAACTTTAGAGTGGGATGGAAAATTGTGGGCAGTTTTAGTGAAAGGATCCAAGATTGACCAGCGTGATAATGTAGAAAATCAAAACCATTGTGGGAAAATAATGCTGAATTCGAAAGTAGCAGACCTGATAGATGCCAACAAGTTAATAGGGTAATAAAGGGGATAATCAAGGCTTCTACAAGGCTGTGCTAATTCCATCCATGTAAGGATGAGCACTGCCAATCACACTGAGATTATACCTTTATCTGACAGTAGATAGGGAGCAAGTTTACTGCTTGTTGGAGGCAGCACTGACCCTGTGCACATCACTCTGCCTTCACTGTAACCTACTTAGTGGACTTATGGTAAACTGTTTTTCAAGCCTACAAATCTTCCCCTGAGTCTAGCTAAAGACAATACAAGAGAAAGGTGATAAAGAAGGAACTGCTTTATGCTAGTGAGCACCATAGTATTCCTTAAAGCGGATCTCCCACGCCAAAAACATGTTTTTCTTAATGGCTATTTAAAAGGTTAAAGCCCCTAATTAGCTGAACTCACGTTTTTTGTCTCCCGCGGCCGCTCCGCTGCCATCCTGTGCGAAATAACAACTTATATTCCTCCTTCCGTTTAGGTTCCATTTTAACTGTGGGCATAAGCCCACAGATCGGCACTTCCTTCTTCTGGTGGATGCTGATGTCCCAGCATCCACCGCTCGATCTCGCGCATGCGCACGAGCAACGCAGAGCAGCTGCTTGAGCGTCTGTGTTGCCATGACAACGGCAACCTTCTTCCTTTGTTTATGCCGCGCGTCACTTCCTGCCTAGGAAATAGCGAGATATTTGATCACACGGCTGCGCAGTTTACACAGGGAGCTATGGAGAGAAGCTCCCAGAGCGCACTGCATGGAGCAGGAAGCGACGCAATGCCCGTAGAATTCCCGCAGTGAGCCAGACCGGAAGGCAGTCTACTGTACAGGTACTGTACAGATTTACTTTAAAAAAACATCCGTTTTGATAATGTCATACAGCGGCAGTGTAATTAAAGAAATGTTAGAATTAGGATGGAGATCCGCTTTAATACGACCATACATACACTATATTACTAAAGTATTGGGACACCTGCCTTTACACACACACATGAACTTTAATGGAATTCCAGTCTTAGTCCATGGGTTCAATATTGAGTTGGCCCACCCTTTGCGGCTATAACACCTTCAACTCTTGAGGAGAAAACTCACTCATCCATGTCTTTATGGACCTTGCTTTGTGCACTGGTCTAAATCATTTGGTGGAGGGCAGTGGCGGTTCGTCCATAGAGGGCGCTGGAGCGCCACCCCCTCTGGCTCTCACCGCCACTGAGTCTAATAACATAGATTCATGCATTGCACGAATCTATGTTATTATCGCCGCTGCCGCTGTTATTCAGATGGTCGGCGCTCATGTCCGGCCATCTGAATAACGCCAGCTGGTTGGCTGTATGGAAATGTCTATCAGAGCCAACAGCTCTGATAGGCTTTCCCAGTACAGCCCTCGGGTCCCGGAAGCTTATTCTCAGAGCACACAGACTGTACGCCCCTTGGATAAGATGACAGGCTTCTCAGCCAATCAGGTTGGCCGGTTCTGGCTACCGGTAACCTAATTGGCTGAGACGCCTGTCAGTCATCGAGGGCGGGAGAAGACATCGTGGGACGTGGATGCCTGACTCCAGTAAAGGTAAGTGCCGGGCAGGGGGGGGGGGAGAGCAATTTACAGGGCACAGTGGGGACAATTGGCACAGCGGCAACCATGGGCACAGTGGTGACAATGGATGGCACAGTGGCTGGTTTAATGGCATGGAACAGTGGTGACAATGGATGGCACAGTGGCTGGTTTAATGGCATGGAACAGTGATGACAATGGATGGCACAGTGGCTGGTTTAATGGCATGGGACAGTGGTGACAATGGATGGCACAGTGGCTTTTTTAATGGCATGGCACCATGGTGACAATTGATGGCACAGTGGCTGGTTTAATGGCATGGAACAGTGGTGACAATTGATGGCACAGTGGCTGGTTTAATGGCATGGCACAGTGGTGCGAATTGATGGAACAGTGGCTGTATTTGATGGCATGGCACAGTGGTGCAAATTGATGGCACAGTGGTTGCGTTTGATAGCATGGCACAGTGGCTGCGTTTGGGCACAGTGAGACTGAAATTTTTTTTTCCTTTGCGCCCCCCCAAAAATTTTGAGCACCAGCCGCCACTGGTGGAGGGAGAATTATGGTGTGGTGTTGTTTTTCAGGGGTTGGGCTTGGCCCCTTAGTTCCAGTGAAGGGAACTCTTAAGGCAGGCATGTCCAAAGTCCAACCCGGGAGCCAATTTGCAGTTCTGGTTTAATGCGGCCCCACTGGTAATTTGGATATATATCTCGTGCATTCAGAGGCTGCATTCACGTAAATGGTGAGGCTGCATTCATGGCAATAGTAAGGCTGCATTCATGGCAATAGTGAGGCTGCATTCAGAGACTGCATTCATGGCACCTGTGAGGCTGCATTCATGGCAATGGTGAGGCTGTATTCATGGCAAAGTTGAGGCTGCAGATGGGCACTGATTAGACTGCATTGATGGGCAATGACCCTTATTTTGATTCACAATTCTTTATTTAACATTTATTTTCCCCTGAAACTTTGTGGTGCATGTTATGTGCCAATAAATACGATATATCCAAATAACACGCCCAAGCTCATCCTTAGACTCTTGACCACACACAGCCACAAAGGCATTAAAATTCTTGTTGGCCAGTGTATTAGTTCATTTGCATTTAATTTTAATGGTTCAAAGAATGTCAGGCAAAATGGTCGGCCTTACGCATGTTCACTTCATCAAATCTGGCCCTCTTTGAAAAAAGTTTGGACACCCCTGTCTTAAGGCATCAGAAGACCAAGACATTTTGGACAATTTCATGCTCCCAACTTTGTGGGAACAGTTTGGGGATAACCCTTTCCTGTTCCAACAAGACTGTGCACCAGTGCACAAAGCAAGGTTCATAAAGACATGGATGATCGAGTTTGGGATGGAGGAGCTTAACTGGCCTGCATAGAGTCCTGACCTCAACCGATAGAACACCTTTAGGATGAATTAGAGTAGAGACTGCGAGCCAGGCCTTCTCTTCCAACATCAGTGCCTGACCTCACAAATGCGCTTCTGGAAGAATGGTCAAACATTCCCATAGACACACTCCTAAACCTTGTGGACTGCCTTCACAAAAGAGCTGAAGCAGTTATAGCTGCAAAGGGTGGGCCAACTCAATATTGAACCCAAAATTTGGCCGATTCAGCAGGTGATCCATGTATGTTCGATACATGTATGGGGAGGGTGGTTGAACATAAATCAATCTACCAGTTGACCTCTGTGCAACCGCCCTTTCTGATTTTTGCCACTCAATCAGCACTGCCAGCTATAGCCTGAGGCGCTGATCAGTACAGAGGATTCCTCTGTCTACTATGAATATGTGGATGGGGAATCAAGTATAGCCCCTAACAGCCCGCTGGGAATACTTCCCACACCTCCCACTGGCAGAATAAAATAGCGCAGCGGGAGGCAAGGAAGGAAAGAAAATAGTTTAATTTCCCTAATCATCACAGTCAGTGTTTATTAGAGGAATCAAGCGATTTTCTTTCATTCCACCCTACCAATCTTAGGCCTCGTACACACGACCGAGGAACTCGTCGTTTCAGACACATAGGGGGTTATTTACCAAAGGCAAATCCACTTTGCACTACAAATGCAAACTACAAGTGCAAAGTGCACTTGAAATTGCACTGAAAGTGCACTTGGTAGTGCAGTCGCTGTAAATCTGAGGGGTAGATGTGAAATGAGGGGAAGCTCTGCTGATTTTATTATCCAAACATGTGCAAGCTAAAATGCTTTTTTTTAATTTTCCTTGCATGTCCCCCTTTCAGTGCAATTTCAAGTGCACTTTGCACTTGTAGTTTGCATTTGTAGTGCAAAGTGGATTTCCCTTTCATAAATAACCCCCATAGTTTTTCTCGTCAAGTTCCTTGTTAGGCTTGTCGAGAAACTTGCACAACCCTTGGGGCTGCTTTTGCTAATCTCATGTTACTGCATGTTAGGTAAAAGTTTGGTAAGAGACATTTGCACTTTTCAGTCTGTTTTAGCGTGACAAATGAGCTATTTCCATTACAAATGCAACTTTTACCGAAGGTGCGCGGGTTTCTAAGAATACACACCAACGTGTTTCTGGTGGAAAACCAGCCCGACGAGGAACACGACGAGGAAATTGAGACTCCCGTCGAGGAAAAAGAGAACTTGACCTCTTTTTTGCTCATCGAGTTCCTCGACAGTTTTCTCGATGAAAAGCATACACACGACCGTTTTCCTTGGCAAAAAAGCTCTCCCACAAAGTTTCTTGATGGATTCTGCCAAGGAAAACGGTCGTGTGTACGCGGCCTAAATGTAATTGAACAAGCCTTAGAGCAAAATGCTAATGCAAATGCTATCATAGGGTATCTACCAACATTTATGTAGTGCAAGGATCTACCTGAATGGATGCAAATTTAATGGATTTTTGAATGGATAGAGGGTTGTCCTAACGTTGCACAGTTTTGATAAATATAAAGAAGATTGTACAGAGATCGTATAATATATAATGTATGGCCAAATTAAAGCGATTGTAAATTATCACCTTGCAAAACAACCAATTCAACTTAAAATAGAAATGAAAGACAAAACATTTGTGTAAACATATATATATATATATATATATATATATATATATATATATATATATATATATAAAAATATATAAATACCTATTTTTTCCCCTTTTTTATAAGTAATCACATAATCTCAGTTCTTGACTGTATAACAGCTGGAGTAGGAGAAATAGCAGAACACTAATCTTCCCAGTGGTATACATTTTGGCCAAATTTATGAAGAAAAATTATTTATTTGTAAAATGTTATAACAGAAACAAAGCAAAAAAATGTTTGGGGCAAAAAAAAAAACATTTATTTAGCAAAAAACAAACAGCAGTGATTAAATACGACAAAAAGAAAGCTCTCTTTGTGTGACAGAGCTGACGCTGAAAATCCCCCTGGGCAGGAAGGGGGTAAAAGTGTTCGGTATTGAGGTGGTTAAGCAACTTTTAGTTTGGTCAGAGTCTCAAGTACAGCAGCAGGTTGCCTCAACAAATAGTTTAGTAATTACGGAAAAGTACAGATCCTCAGACCATTCAGTTCAATACTGTGTGCAGTGGCAAGCATTGAAGACACACCTACTTCATTTCTGCCATGACCCCTGTAGTGGGATCAGTGCTGGGATAGCAGGGGTGCGAAGCATGTGATCGGGCCCCTAAGCTGGAATCTGTGAGTAGGAGGTTTGTGTGTAACGGTAATTGCAGTCCTGTGTGACATACTGGAAACTCGCCATACCTCACCTCCCGCAGATTTTGTTTGTTTGTGGCTGTCTTGGAAAAGTTAGCAGGTGACAGGATGTGTCACATTTTTCGACAGTGCTGGTCAATAATTTTCCTCTCAGCCATGTACATTATCTGCACACAGTTCACAAACACTGGGCCTGATTTACTAAATTATGATGCAAGGTCAAGTGCAAGGAAGGGAACCTTCCAACTCCAAGACTCAGCTCAGTTTTATTTTAATTCCCTAAAAACATTGCTTGATAATTGGTGTAAACACAGGTTCACCTACAGTAAAGTGACCAGACTTCTAAAAAGAAATCCGTGGACATATTTTTTTTTTAGTAGTCATGGAGGCGATCAGCGACTCATAGTGGGACTGTGATATTGCGGTGGACAAATCGGACACTAAGTGACACTTTGTGGGAACCAGTGACACTAATACAGTGATCAGTGCTAAAAATATGCACTGTCACTGTACTAATGACACTGGCTGAGACGGGGGTAACATCTAGGGCAGGGGTGCCCAACCTTTTGAAGAGCGAGGGCCACTTAAGCGACTTGGTAACCAGGCGTGGGCCACAATGAGCGGAGCGGGTGGATGGCATGTAGAGGCAAATGGAGAATCCAATTGGTCAGACTGTCTGACTGACCATGTGAAAGGGGCTCAAGGCTGCTTTCACACTGATGCGGTGCAGTACCTTTGGCTTTCCTGCATTTTGCAATAGACTTATATTATATTCTGCAGGTTTGGTGCACTTTCAAAAAGCTCACCAAACTTGCGGGTAATAACAGAAGTCTATGGCTCAGTGCAGGTAACCCCCAAGTGTACTGCCCTGCACCTGCGGATCAGTTTGAAAGCAGCCTAGTAACCACTGCAGGAAAGATATGCCCATATATACACTGTGATTTTTGTAATAACTATTCCATAACCTTTAATAACTATTCTATTGCATCCCAGAGCAGGAGGTCGTGGGCCACGTCAGAGGGCTTCGCGGGCCACATGTGGCCCCCGGGCCACTGGTTGGGCACCCCTGATCTAGGGCAATCAAAGGGTTAAATGTGTGCCTAACAAGTGTTTTTTTCCCTTTGGGGGAGGTGATTTTACTAAGGGAAGGCATAGATCCATGTACCTGCTTTGTAGGAACACATGATCAATGTCTTTCATACTGACAGAACGGTGATCTGCCTTGTTTACATAGCCTTTGTACATAAAGATCAGCGTGTACCGGTGGACATCGTTTTCGCCGGAGCCGCTGATTGGCTCCCATACCCAGAAATTTAGGAACACATATATGTGATCCTGTGCAGTGCAACCGCCCTGTAGCAGTGAATCTGCTATCAAGCGATCAGCAACTGGTTAAGATCATCAGCATTTTGATAACTCACAGGCATAAGACCCCTTTCACACTGAGGCGCTTGGCAGGCGCTATAGCGCTAAAAATAGCGCCTGCAACGTGCCCCGAAAAAGACACTCCTTTCACTCCAGTGTTGAAGCCTATGGGCAGCGGCGCTTTGCAGGCAGTTTTAACCCTTTTCCAAAAGCTAGCAGGGGTAAAAAAGGCCCCGCTAGCGGCCGAATAGCGCTGCTAAAATGACAGTAAAACTTTACCACCGATGCCCTCACCACCCCAGTGTGAAAGGGGTCTTAGGCACTCTATCATGGCTGGTTTTGTCACAGTGTGTCACATGACATGGCTGCTGGGTGCTGATACTTATAACCAATAAGTTAACAAAATCAGCACCCAGCAGTCATGTGACACACTGTGACAGAGCTAGCCAGAGCCATGATAGAATGCCTGCTGGCTGTGAGTTATGATACCATCCATTATGCCAGAGAAACAGACACAATGCAATGTAGTCTATTCACAGACACCCCCCAAAACACAACTGTAGGCTCTCCCAGCAGGCCAAGAGACTAAAGCCCCATACACACTATCAGTTTTCCTGACGGTTTTCTCATCAGGTTTACCAAAACCATGTAGTACAAGGGCCTGCCTGATTGCATACAAATTGAAACTCTTGAGGTTTGACCTCATATTAGATGGTTTTGGTAAACCTGAAGAGAAAACTGTCAGGAAAACTGATAGTGTGTATGGGGCTTTAAAGAAACAACCCATCCATTCATGATCTGTCTTTGCTATGCCCTTGTCTATCTAATGTCACCAGCTACAATGCCACCTAGTGACAGAAGAGAGAAATGCAGAAATTCCAGAATTAGGGGGAAATCAGTGGATTTCTTAACAATTAGCCAGGGCAATTACTACCTGGCAAACTAAATTTGTTAGCAACCCTGCCTAAACACCAGGGTTCTACACATATAAGCAGAATTCTTTGACATCAAAACAGTCTATATATACAGATACTGGAATAGTGTACAGCTAATCACAGGAAAGTATATAGTTACAGCATGCATGTATTGAAAACGGGAAAATGGGAAACAGTGACAATTTATTTGAAAGGTATTATCCCACATTTGTTAAAATGTGTGTGAGAACTGCTAACTGGAGATGTGATCTGGAAAGGGTAGCAGGAGAGTTATGCAGGGACCATTAAATATACAAAGTCATACTGAAATGTCAGCCACTTGTGTAATTATGCAGAAAGGAGGAACATGGCGTGATTTCTGATTTTCGAAATTGGGTTAAAACATATAATTTTTTCTTGTGGTAGAATGAATCATTACAAACTAAAAGGCTTAAAATAGAAGTATGTTTTTTATTTTTTTATTTTACAATCATACTTACCTAGGTGGATGCATCTTTGGTCTAATGCTGCATCTGTCTCCCACCGGCTCTAAGGCTGAGAACCGAGTGATCAAAGACTGCTGATCGCTCGGTTCTCAGAATTCCCTGAGCAGAGAGCTGGTGACTGTTAGTCACCCCTGTCTGCTCTGCCCCTCCTGTGCTCACTGGAGCACTGGGCTGTGGAGGGGGGGGGGGGCAGCTGGCTCAGGCTACACCATATAGTCGCAATCTTTCCTGGGCCTGGACTGGCTCTGTGACATCAGCCGACAGCCTGGTTCAAGTTCGCTGTCTGCTTAAAATGATTCGCAGGGGTGCAGAATGAAATTCACTCCTGTGATCCACAGGAAAAGTATAACCAAACGAGCTTTGGCTGTACTTCTCCTTTAAAGATTCCTAGTTACACCTCTTTATACAGTCTGTGTCTACACCAACCTCCCTGTACTGGGAGAATTAAAGAGAAGATATAATTGGATGTTATGGGAAAATTAGACTGTAGCCATATGAGGTTTAATAACTGCCTACTGATGAGTCTGCAGTAGATAAATCAGACTGCAAGCGTCCCTGGAACAGGTCCCATTGTAAATATTTTCTATTGTACATTGAAATAAATATGAGCTAATGTTATTTAATTGCTAACCACTGACCTCATCGTGGCACTAGGAAATTATATTATTCATCCTGTCACCTGCTGGCTTTTCCCAACACAGAAGCAAAAAAAATGTCCACAGGAAATAAGGAGTGACATATTTCCAGCCTGTCACACAGAATAATCACCACTTCAGATATTTCATCATACTTGGATTTCATACGTGAATCCACCAGGAACCCTCTTCACCATTGTAGACATAAAATCACCCCCTGGATCCACACATGGAGAAAACGTCAGAAGACCTAAAAGGCTTACCTTTCCTCCTAAAGTTGGAGAGTCTATAGGATGGGTTAGGATGTAATTTAGTATGAAGAATATTTATATTTACAGCTATAGCCTTGGCCACTGGGCTGCTTGGCTTCAGTCACTAATGCTGGTTTTAGTTTTATGTTTAAACCCAAACTAGACATGTGCAAAAGGAAAGAATTTGTTTCGTTTCTTTTTAATTTGTTATTTAATTAATTTTGATAAGTTAGATTCGTTAAATTTGTTAAATTCGTTTTCGGAATTCGATTGTTTTTTAGCGAATTCGAAAAATACCGGTCGAATTTGATCGTTTTCGACCGGTCGAATTCGAAAACATTACTACCGGATTCGATAATATTTCTACCGGATTCGAATTCGATCATAGTTTAATCGGATTCAAAAATATTTCAACAGAATTCAATAATATTTCAACCAAATTCGATGATATTTCAACCGGATTTGAAATGATTTCCACCAGATTGGAAATTATTTCAACCGAATTTGAAATTATTTCAACCAGATATGAAATTATTTCCACCGGATTGGAAATTATTTCAACCGAATTTGAAATTATTTGAACCGAATTTGAAATTATTTCAACCGGATTTGAAACTATTTGGAAATTATTTCAACCAAATTTGATTGTATGTTTTTGTATTTGTATTATTGTATTTGATTACATTCTATTAAATTATATTCTGTTCTTTACTATTCTTTGATTTTCATTCTATTGTTTTATTTTTTTATATTCTATTTTATTGTATTCTTTTTTAGAAATCGATTTATATTTTTTAGATTTTGATTCAAATTTGCTTTCAATTTTCATTTGAATTTGTTTTAGATTCAAATTGTTTTCTAATTCGATTCGAATAGAATTTGTTTTCAAATTCGATTCAAATTTTTTCGAAATCGATTCAAATTCGTTTCGATTTCGAATTTCGTACGCGTTTTTCAAATTTGTTTAAATTCGTTAATTTGGAAATTTGGAAATTCGGATGCATCCGAATTTCCGAATAATGAAAAATGTGTCCGAATTCGAATTCGTAAGAAAAAAAAATGCACATGTCTAACCCAAACCCCAGGCAGATAAAAGTGCTGCAGCCAGGGATTGAAAGTAAATAAAGCAGCCATATATCTGCAAACATTTGTTTCATTTTATATTTCTTACTGGACTATTCATTTTATTTTGTTATTTGTGGCTGGAGTTCTGTTTTAACTTTGTAGCTATGATTTGATTCTAAACGAACTGGAGTAGCACTTTAACTAGTATATTTTCCCTTTGGAGCTCTGCAGATATGCAGCCAAAATCAACTCTATCATTCTGACTTGAGCAGTCCACTTTTTTTTTTTATTTTGACTGAGGGTCAGCCATGGATGGGGAAATCTTCCTCTACCTACCTTCTCAAAAAGGTTGAAAAAAAGGTGATAAGCTCTAAAGTGTGTGTGAAAGGTGTACAAAGATAAATATACGTGATAAATAAATCAAAATAAAACAAAGTGCTAAGCTGGTAGGTGGTGAGACAGACTAACACAGTGGATGTGTCACAGCCAACCGGAGGCTAACAGACGCAAGACGGCGTTTGTATTCACCGTGCTCTGTATTTGTTTCTTTGGCGTGTTTTAAACATCTTTTATGTAAGAGGTTTATTATTTTCTATTAAAACCCCCCTCTTGCTTAACGGGCTTCACTATCTTTGGTATCCTTTATCCCACGCTCTGACTTGTCATCATGAGCTGCTAGATTCTGGAATTTATACCACGGACTACCACGTATAAACACAGCACCAGGAAGCCCCATAGAGACTACAAGAGAAGGAACCATCATTGCCTACCTACTGCACTGTTACCATCACCTTAAGGTAAGGGCAATATGAGACCGTTTTTCGGATGAGTTCACCCCTTATAGAAGACCCATCAGTCAACTTTAACCCATCGTGTCTCTTCACCATAGACTTTCACCATTGTTATACATTGTTCACTTAGCTATTAGGGTGTAGCCACTAACATCCACTGTGTTAGTCTGTCTCACCACCTACCAGCTTAGCACTTTGTTTTATTTTGATTTATTTATCACGTATATTTATCTTTGTACACCTTTCACACACACTTTAGCGCTTATCACCTTTTTTTTAATTATTCACTAGCGGCTTGTTACCTTTAGATATAGCGGCTTTAGTTCACAGTCTTTTCTGACATTGGTTACATTCCAACACTCGCAGTAGCGCAGTAGAATTTTCCCCTCACATTCTCAAAAAGGTTGCTGGGTACTGGTGAGACTTTAGCTTTCAAGCAAAATATCAAATTCGCTGGACAGTACATAAGAAGCTTGGTTATAATAAAGAGATGCAAGAGTATATAACATGTATGTTGCCTTGCTAAAGCAGTGATAATAAATACTAAATCAACAAAAACTTGCAAAAGAAAGAGAAGAAAATATGAATTTGTGAAGACTTTAGAGTCCAAAGTGTGCGTAGGCTCAGCCCTAAGCGTTTCGTCCCCTATGACATCATCTGGGGCATCTGGCATCTTTGCTGTACGGCCTGGAAATTGTGTTTTTATGCGCATATTCATTTTAATAATGTGAGTACAAAAGGTACCGTGTATGTATATTAAATCTTTTAGCGGATTTACAATATGTGGTTTCCTTTGCTTTGATTCAATGTGGATGTCTGAAATATATGGTGCTTACTGGGTTCATACACCTTGGAGAGTGAGTCAGTTCAATATACTGCAATACCTAAGCATTTACAACAGGCAAATTGGACTTTTGCCTATTGGTTACGATTCACGTGGTGATTACAGAAATGGATTAGCACAACTGTCGTTCAATTCCATCCGTGGTGTTTGTCACCAAGGCACACACTTTGGACTTAAAAGTCTTCACAAATTCATATTTTCTTCACTTTCTATTGGGACTTTTTTTTAATTTAGCATTCATGATCACTGCTTTAGCATGACAACATACATGTTATATTCTGTTGCATAGTTTAGTCTTGCTATTTTGTTGCCAGCAGCTATTTATTTCTACATGTGTTAACATCATCATGGTTTCTATTTTTTTGTTCTATAATAAAGAGAGACCTGGCAAGTTTTATTATGCAATTAAAATACTATCTGAGAGTCAATAGCTACATATTGTTTAGTGGCTGGATAGTATGTAAGCAGCCTGGTTAGACCGCAATGTAAGATAGAGGGAGATGAGGAAGGTTTTATCTTGCAATAGAAATTAGAGTGTCGTTTTGGAGAGACAATAGCCACAAATATTGTTCAGTGGCTGGACAATATGTAAGCAACTTGATGAGGCCACAATATCGGAAGGGGAGACAATGCAGGTTTTATTTTGCAATAAAAGTTTGAATGTATTATCTGATAGAAAAAAGCCACAAATATTGTTCAGTGACTGCGAGAGAGATAAGGCAGGGTTTATCTTGAAAGGCAATATAGAGTAAATTACTTGAAAGCCAATAGCCACAAATATTGTTCAGTGGCTGGACCATATGTAAGTCACTTGGTTGGGGTGCAATATAAGAGGAAGTGACAATGCAATTTTTACCTTGAAATGGATATTAGAGTCTATTATTTGAGAGCCAATAGCCAACAAATATTCTCAATTGCTGGACAATATATAAACAGCCTGGTTAGACCACAGTATAAAAGGGAAAAAAAGAGGTAGATGTTTTTCCAGGCCTGTACAAAATCCGGGCGCCATGTCGCAATTGCGACAAGAAATTGTGACCTGGTGCCTGGGGAAGCTTAGGGCTGCAGAAGGCCGCAAAGCTGCGGCCTCAATTACCGGCCGGCGCAGGGCTTTGCGCCCTTCACAGAAGGAAGCTGAGGCCTGCAGAAGGCCGGCCGGTAATTGAGGCCGCGGCTTTGCGGCCTTCACAGAAGGAAGCTGAGGTGTGCAGAAGGAATCTAGGAGTGGCCATCTTGTGGTGGCCGTTGGCATTATAGGTTACATTACAAGTAGCAAAAAACAGTAGTTCTAGTGTGTTTTTGTACTGCCATTTCCTTCCCTCTAATTAGAACCCCTAAACATTATATCTATTTTTTATTCTAACACCCTAGAGAATAAAATGGCGGTCGTTAAAATACTTTCTGTCAGACCGTATTTGCGCAGCGGTCTTACAAGTCTTTTTTTGGGGAAAAATACACTTTTTTAATTAAAAAATAAGACAACAGTAAAGTTAGCCCAATTTTTTTTTTGTATTGTGAAAGATAATGTTACCCCGAGTAAATTGATACCCAACATGTCACGCTTCAAAATTGCGTCCGCTCGTGGAATGGCGACAAACTTTTACCCTTTAAAATCTCCATAGGCGACGTTTAAAAAATTCTACAGGTTGAATGTTTAGAGTTAAGGAGGAGGTCTAGGGATAGAATTATTGATCTCGCTCTACCAATCGTGGCGATACCTCACATGTGTGGTTTGAATACCGTTTACATATGCGGGCACTACTCAAGTATGCGTTTGCTTCTGCACGCGAGCTTGGCGGGACCGGGTGCGTTTTTTGGCTCCTGACTTTTTTAGCTGGCTCCTAGATTCCAAGCAAATTTGTCAAACCCTGCCTTACAATAAAAATTTGATTGCATTATTTGAAAGACAAGAGACACAAATATTGTTCAGTGGCTGGACAACATGTAAGGAGCTTGGTTGGGCTGCAATATAAGAGGGAGAAAAAAGGTACATTTTATCTTGAGATAAAAATTAGATTGTATTATTTCCAAGACAATATCCACAACTTTTTTTCCATGGCTAGACAGTATGTGAGCAGCCTGGTTAGGTAGCAATATAAGAGGGAGAGACAAAGCAGGCTTTATCTTGCAAAAAAACATTAGAATGTATTATCTAAGAGAAAATAGCAACAGCAGAATAGTCCTTAAATTTGAGTTGCAACACAGGATGCATCCTACAGCTAGCAACAGAAAATGAGTAGCTGAGGTCCAGCATATGCATTGCAGTAAACCAGAATGCACAGTAACGTACCACCATACATTGTATAATGCTGCTTAGGAAAAAAGCTGCATGTACTTTTCTTGACTGTCATGGTGCGCTGGGCTGCTTTAATGCAACAACCCACATTAATGCATGATAAAACACACGTTAATGCAACAGCAAAGTGAGAATGATTTTTTTTTTAAGCGCTTTATTTAGCTTTAGAGGGAAGTGCAGCCTGCATATATAATTAACAAAAATGGCTGCTCCTCATGTAAATAAATACTATACTTTCAAACGCTACACATGAGAAACATTGATAATATTATTTAAATTAACTTTGCATTGCAGTAAATGTAAAAATTCACATTTTAAAAGAGACGTTCAGGAATCACAAATAAATAATAATTATACTTACCTAGATGGCTGCAGCACCGATCCCAGCTGAAACTGTCCTCCACCGCCTCTAAGCATAAGAACTGAGCAATCAAACACCACTGCATGCAACACCAACAATGCACTAGCTAAAGTAATCTATTTAGAAAAAACAAAAAAAACCTTTACAACGCCTTTAATTTTCAGATATACCATAGTTTGTGAACTCTATAACTTTCCTACAGACTAAATAATATACACTGATTTGGGTTATTTTCACCAAAGAATTGGAGCAATATACATTTTGGCCTAATTTTATAACAGAAACAAAGTAAAACGTGTCTTTAAAAAAAAAAATTTGTTTTTTCATTATTCAGCAAGAAAATAAAAAACCCAGTGGGGATTAAATACGACCAAAAGAAAGCTCTATTTGTGTGAACAAAATGATACAAATGTTGTTTGGGTACAGTGTCGCATGACCGCGCAATTGTCATACAAATTGCAAAAAGCCCTGAAAGCTGAATATTGGCCTGGGCAGGAAGGGGGTAAAAGTGCATGGCATTGAAGTGGTTAAAATGTCAGTAGTTATTTTGCAAATAATTCGGTCAAGTATTATGTTATAGCAGAAAGTATTGTATGTCCAATGATACATCTGTTACTTTGATATCATAACTAATGACAAAATAATTGCTAAATCAATAGGCCCATAACAGAAACATAAAAACTTCTTTGGTCTATAAGCTGGCCCTGCTGTCAAAAATACCTGACCCCAGATGATGTCTTAGCAGACGAAACGTGTTGGGTGGATCACATCAACAACAGTGCGCCAATGCTACTTTCCAGATGAGCCTGTTTTTACCTACGCAAATGTGAGTTTTCCTGTTTACTCTTTTTTATAAATATACTCCCAACGTTATTACACTATGCGATATCTCTCTCTACTTTATGGTTACATCGTATCAACATGTGGATATTTGTTGCTTCTCTGAACCTCATTAGATATCCATTGAAACTCTGCTGATGACCAGACCCCTTGAAACTTGCATATCGTTCAGCTGTACCCCTTTTGGTTATTATTACTAACAAGCCTTTATGACTTAAGAGGTATATGCTCCTTTAAGTCTGATACCTCCGGTAAGCCTCTTTCCAGTCGGTGGTGGTTCTCCTAGCAATTTCTCACTTTGTTCACCTATGAAACCATTTATTTTCTTTCGGGACTTTCCAGTCATAGTTGACATAATCATCTATTTGATTTTGGGACTTTCCAGTCACATACGACACATGTTGTGATTTTTCCTATTTTATTGTATATAATATTATAGTGTTTATCATCACAATTCATTTTGAGCACAAGTTTATTCTTCTTTCTCAGTGTGTGTTAAACCCACATACGTTTTTATATGTATTAGCGCTGCATTTTTTTCTTTTTTCATTTGCTGTTTGTCTATTAGCTATGCTGGCAGCTATATATATAGCGCAGTATACAAACTTTTTTTTTTGTTAAAAATACCCGAACAGTGGCTGCATCAAAAGCCCCTTTCCGCTGGGCAGGCTCCGCTATCTCAGTGGGGGATCGTTTGGCTGATCCCTGCTGAGCCGGCGGATGACAGATCCGTCTCTGCTCACTGTGCAGGCACGGACCTGTTCCTGTTCTCTATGGTGAGATCAGATGAAAACGGACAACCTGTCCATTTTCATCCGATCCGCTGGACGGATGGCGAACATATAGCCATCCATCTGTTTTGAGCAGATCGTGTCGGATCGGATGGCAGACGGATGTCAGCAGACACATCTCCGCTGGTATCCGCCTGCCCATAGAAGCCAATGGGTGGCCCACTCCGTTCCACCTGAAAAACAGACAGGCAGATCCCAGTAGGCCTATCGTGTGAAAGGGGCCTAAAAGGCTCCTTTAATTTTTCATTCGGGTTGTGCCCGGAGGGAGAGGATGATAGGGCCACCTACTAAGTGTATTTCAACCAGTTCATGAAAAACAAGGCAAAATTCATACAGTGTATGGTCTACTTTACTCGGAATATTTGTAATGTGTTTGTTTCTTTATTCAGACATTGCACATAGAATGTGGTGCTCATTCCCAGCATAGCTATCCTAAAGGTCAACAACCCCTAATGTGCTGTCTTCATTCAACAAACACAAATCAAAAAAACGTGCTTTATCTCAATTCAAGCTTGAGCTTCAACCCTCCTTCAGAGAACTTATCTGTTTGCTATATTATAAAGCTTATGGTTTCCCGTCCTTGTTACAGAAAACAATATAAACACATTCTTGTTATTGTCCTTGAGGTGGTTTGTAGTCTGGCCTGGTATGTGACGTCCTTGTTGGAGATACAGCCCAAGAGTACTTTCGGATGATAACACAATCAATTCAGAGAGCAAACTCCAAGCTCCATTCAGGGATCTTTTAAAATTAAGATTATCAGAAAAAATAGGTTATTAGTTTGGTATTTATACATGCAATGCAGCTTAGAATGTTCCATTAGGATGATAACATTGTAATAAAACCACAGAGCGTTTTACAGATGTGAATGTATTTACTAATATTGATCACGTTAATGTTCAGCCAATCATCACACATTCACTTTTAGTGCTCCTCTTCCTCTGAATAGATACAAAAAGAGTCACTGATATTAGATTACTACTCAAATTCAGCACTCTAAATTCTATGTACATCACATACAATAAGGTATTCAATGTCTTTGTGGTTACAAAGCAATTTTAGTTCTCAGTTCAATACTGATGGATGTGTATTGTTTTGTGTGTACCAACAAATTCTACAGATGTGTATTAAAGTGTTTGTTACACCAACATTTCATATTTGTGCATGCTATTAAAACTTATCCTGCTCTCTTGCAGTGCCTCCTTTGTGTAAAATACCTGGTGATCCTGCCAGTACCCCTGCTTTTCTATTTTAAATTGACCATGCTAAGCATGGTAACTCACCCATCCCAGCATGGTCAGTTTTCTGGTTGTGCTGGGAGAACAGCCTGCTTGTCCTCTAAAGGTCATACTTGTTCTGACATACTCTTCTGCACAGCCAATCACTGGAAACATCAGTGTACTGCTGTTTCTCTGCCTCCTGCTGTTTTACAAGATAAGGGTTCACATATACTTTAAATTCCAGGGACCTTCAGTGATTCACAAAGTATTATTTAAAAAAAATAAAAAATTGGGAGCATTAACTAGGGCAGTGATGGCAAACATCGGTACCCCAGATGTTTTGAAACTACATTTCCCATGATGCTCATGCACTCTGAAATGCAGTTGAGCATCATGGGAAATGTAGTTCCAAAACATCTGGGGTGCCAAGGTATGCCATCACTGAGCTAGGGTTAAGACCTCTGTTGCTGCCTAGGTCCACACTGGGGAGATTTCTCCTCACTTCCTTTCCCCATGACCACTGTTTTCTAGCATCAAATCATGTGCAGGTGTAGAGATACCCCATTCAGGAGCCGCTGGTTAGATTGGGATCAGCGAATTAAGTTACCTCTGTGTGGTGTCTAGGGGTAGATGTAGTGAGCAAAGCAGTAACGAATGTCCAACCTGTAGCTATTGTGTTCTGAATGCTTCATTTTCCTGGTTCAACATGACCAACACATCAACCTGAGGTAGATAGGAGAAGGTTGGCTAGAGAAAGCTATCCTGCTTTCGGTAATTGAGTCAATCACGTCGCCACTCCAACCGGAGTGGGTACAGTGCACCTGGACAGGCCTCTCATACAGACCTGGCAGCCAGAGCGTCACTGAGAAAGCTGAGAAGGAACAAGTCGCTGCCACCGACTTGGCTCTAGCTGCCACAGGTCCGGCACTTAAGAGCAATAGAGCATATCCTTTCAATCCTGTCCTCTTGAGATGCGGAACCCCAGTAAGTCACTGAGGTTACTCAGTCACTTCAGTGTCTCTGAGCCATGAGGGCCCAGAATTTCTGACCAAAGCTGTGTAATAACGATCAGAATATTGTACGATCCCTTTGAAAGTGGAATTTTTTGTACGATATTCTGATCGTGTGTATGGGGCTTTAGAAACCAAACATATTGCATTAATAACCCATAATCCTAGAGTATTACTAAATCCCAGAATCCCACCTTTAATCGAAACCAAGAGGGACTCTGGCTTTCACTAATCCTCTACCAGCAAATATATGCCAAGGGCTGCTTTAGATAGGCCTCAGACTACATTTTCCAGCACAGGTTGCCTCATGGTACACCTTTCACCATATTTCATTGTGAGAAGGTTCTTTTCCTTCAACAGCTCCTTTCAAAAACAACAGTGGAATTCAAATGTCTCCTAATTTGGAGGTTTCTAAAAAGCCCCTATATGATCTGTGGTCACCAGATACTTCCCTGTGTGTTGAGACACCCATGCCATTTCCAACAGTGCAGTCTCTAACATTTTTTTTTTTAAATAATCATATTACTGCACCATTTTCAATTTATTCATCCAGAATATATGTATTTCAACTCCTGATCACTCTAGGAGTTACAAATTGTCTATCTATTAAAAGTGATACTGAGTTAATACTTGTCTCTTTTCATTAATTATTTATATATCTTTTTTTATAGTTACTTTATCCTTATTTTTGCTCATCCAGTCTGGACCTTTGGACAATCTGGTTCATGTATACATCTTGTACCAGTCTGTAAACCACCCATGAGCCGGCGGGTATAAAAAATGAATGACTGTATTTCTCTCATTTCGTCAGGTTTTTTTGATTTTTTTTAGTCATATAAACTCCTCCCCCCTTATTTTCCTGTATAATTCATACTTCATAGTATACATGAAGAATATCTAAAGTATATGCATTTTAGACCTGTATCTATGTATCATGTAAAATTATTTCAGACTGTATCTATGAATTTTGCAAATCTGGTATTCTGTTATGATTATTATTCCTGAAGAAGTGGTATATCCGTGAAACGCGTTGACCTTCCTAAAGGATACAGATTGCTTGTTTATGTGATGTATTTGAAGTTATTGATGATTGCTATATGCTTTTAATTGTATTTAATAACATTTTATATATAATATGTTTTTTGTTTCAGTATATTAGTAAGTGACAATAGGGGTATATTTAAAGTCCCAGTTTCTCTTTTTTCTCCTTTACCATTGGGACAGGGCCTGTACAAATGGGTGACATCATTGAGATGTGCCTAGAACAACATGACGTGTAAATAAATATAGCCCTGGGAGCATGGGTACAACTTCTGGATTCTAATTAGCCTGTGACAATTACCATCCTTCATTTTCCTAAGCATTTTCTGCCAGTATAAATTCACTAATCTAATTTGGTAAAAGGGCCTCTTAAAATATACAGACAGTTAAATGTCAACTACTACGTTTGACTACAAATCACGTGTAAAAAGCAAGCTATGCTCCTGACTTCTTCATTTCCATGAAATATACATAGGTTCCAAGGTTAAAGAACTTCAGTATTGATTTGTGGAAATACTGTTTTCACGTACACGGTGCACATAGTACTAATCTCCAATGAGAATACAGGAGCCCGGGACTTTTCACTTAAAGTGATATTAAAGCATTTTTAAAATTAGATATTGATAGTAGGATGTACATGTTCTTGCTGTTTTTGTTTACATTTTTCTCTTCCATCTTGCTCCCTTATATTATCATACTTGCCAACTTTCTGAGATGGGAAAGAGGGACACCCTTTGGCACAAAGTGGGTAAGCAAAGGACACCCCCCGCCACGCCCCCCAGTTACGGGGCCCTTGAATAATTAAATGATTGGTTACACCCAAGTGCTTTTTTGAGAACTATGTTTCCTTAAAGTGCTTGTAAAGTCGTGTTTATTTTCTATTAAATAACAAACATGTTATACTTACCTACTCTGTGTAGTGGTTTTGAACAGGGCAGCCTGGATCCTTCTCTTCTCGGGTCCCTGGCTGGAGATCCTGGTTCCTCCCTCCTGTTGAGTGCCCCCACAGCAAGCAGCTTGTTATAGGGGCACCCTAGCCAAGCTGCAGCTCCATGTATCCATTCAGACACAGAGCTGCGGCTCGGTTCCCACCCCCTCTCTCTCCTTATTGGCTAACTTAGTTTGATTCACAGCAGCGGGAGCCACTGGTGCCGCTGTTATGTCTCAAGAGGGAGAGTCCCAGACAGCTGAAGCACTTGTGGACATCGCTGTATAGAGATGGGGCTCAGGTAAGTGAGTATTAGGGAGCTGAGAGGGGGCTGCTGCACACAGAAGGCTTTTCATCTTAATGCATAGAATACAGATATCACAGATTTTAATGTGTATAACTTATCTTGGCTCATTTTTTTTCCCTTACTCTATGGGCCAGATTCAGTTAGAGTTAGGCTGGAGTATCAGTGATACGCCAGCATAACTCTCACTTTGAGCCGGCGTTTCTGTTTTCTGTAAGCAGAAAACAAGAAACGCCAGGTTGGAGTTCCTATACGAGCGGCGTAATTGTATTTCGCCGTCGTATCGGAACTGCAAATTTAAAAATGGCGCTCGGGGCGTTCCCGCTGATTAACGCCGAGAATATGTTAATCAGCGAGAAACGGAAATTCACGATCGTACGCGGGCCCGACGCAGTGACTTTCCGACGTTTCCGTAAGCGATACACGGCGTATAGAAAAACATGCCCCCTAGGTGGAGTATCCTATGTTAAGTATGGCCGTCGTCATCGTGTCGAATTTAAAAATGTTAGCGTCGTTTGCGTAAAACGTCCATGAATGGGGATTGACGTCATTGACGTTCACTGACAGAATTTGGAGCATGCGCACTGACAGTCGACGCATGCGCAGTACGTTCGCCGAGGGATCGCGCCTAGTTTAATTAATACACGCCCCCTACCCGCCCAATTTGAATTCCGCCGGCTCATTTTCGCTACGCCGCCGCAACTTTAGGAGCAAGTGCTATGTGAATAACAGTACTTGCTCGTAAAGTTTCGGCGGAGTAACGTAAATGACTAACGTTACTTCGAAATAAAGAACCGCTGTCCTACCTGAATCTGGCCCTATAGCTTATGTAGGTATTCCATCTGACAGTCTGATATGAAATTTCAGTTCAGTGCAGGGCCTTGCAGGTAGCTGAAACCTACCTGTCTGCTGCAACTTTAGTGTTTATATATGTTTTAGCATGGTTTTTGTTTCGATGATGTTTTGTCTGCTCGAAAGATTGTTAGAGCCGGTTCACACTGGGGCAACCTGGGATCCGACTTGAAGTCTCCCCAAATCGTCCCAAGTCGTGTGGTTGAGAAAATCAATTGAAGTGAATGAGAGCCGTCTTAATACACACTAATTAAGTCGCTCCGACTTCAGAAAAGGTTCCTGTACTACTTCAATCCGACTTGTAGGCAATTTGAACCCATTGATTTCAATGGAAGTCGCCTCAGAAGTCTGATCATTGTCTTAACTGAAGCAACAATATGGGAAGATAACATACATTTCTCAGGCAAACCCCTCCCTCCCCCTCCCTCTCCCAGAGCTGAATGTTGTTTGATTGGCCACTGGAAAGTCTCCTGTCCTGGAGGCGACTTGAAGTTGCCTTGTAAGTTGCCTGATGATTTATACTCAAGTCGTGTCCAAGTTGCCTCCCAAAGTCGTGCTAGAAGTCGTGTTGTCCCAGTGTGAACCGACTCTTAGAGTCGGTTCACACTGGGGCGACTTGGGATCCGACTTGAAGTCGTCTCAAGTCGTCCCAAGTTGTGCTGTCCAGAAAAGCAATGTAAGTGAATGGGAGCGGTGTTAATACACACTACTCATGTCGTTCCGACTTTAGAAGAGGTTCCTGTACTACTTCAATCAGACTTCTAGGCGATTTGTACCCATTGATTTCAATGGAAGTCGCTTCCAAGTCTGATCACTGTTTTAATTGAAGCGACTTTCAGCAAGATAACATACATTTCTCAGGCAAACCCCTCCCTCCCCCTCTCTCTCCCAGAGCTGATTGTTGTTTTATTGGCCACTGGAATGTCTCCTGACCTGAAAAGGACTTCAAGTTGTGTTGTAAATCGCCCCAGATCGCTCTGTGGTTCATGCTCATGTCGTGTTGAAGTTGCTTCTGAAAGTCGTGCTGGAAGTTGTGTCGCCCCAGTGTGAACCGACTCTTACAGTATTATATTCTAGACAGTTATAGCTCACCTAAAACAAAATGCTCACCAGCTAATTGAACAGTACAATCACAAAGGCTGTATTAAACTCAAAAACAATTAATTAATTTATTGCAGCTTTTGGGTTATTTACTGCTTTAAGGACATGAATGTTGCACTTGTCCAGGAGCCCACTTGCACCAGGTGGGCTGGGAGGGTAGGGTGAACATTACCATGGCCAGTATTCCTGATTAGGGGCCACAGTGAATTGCTAACAGAGAAGACATTCTACCTTTTTGCTCTTGATGTAACTTGATTAGCTCATACTCCTTCCTCTTGTTGAAATTCTAGTGAATGATTCAGAAAATGTAATGACTGGCGTCTCTTTGACACAAGAAAGGCCCCCACCACATGTTTGCAAATGACACCTACTCCATTTCTGCCTAGTCCTGTGTGCTCAGCTGATGTAATATACTTTATGCCAGCATGGCTTCTACAAACACTAGGGTCCAAAAGTCTGCCTCATCCTTTACTGATACTGGTTCCAAAACCCTGTGCTATTTAGAAATGTGAGAGGAAAGTTGTTTTTGTATGAGGTTCTTTGTAAGAACCTCATACAAGTTCCTTGTTTACGTGAATCTAAAAGTTATAAAAGCTTAAAGTGAATGTAAAGGAGTTTTTCGTCACACTTACCTACTCCGTGCAATGGTTTTGCACAGAGCAGCCTGATCCTCCTCTTCTGGGGTTCCCTGCTGGTGCTCCTGGCTCCTCGGTTTCTGAGTGCCTCTAAAGCAAGCTGCTAGCTATGGGCACACTCATGTAGGCTCCCTTCTGAGCCACGCTGTGTGTTCATTGACACCCACGGCACAGTTCAGCCCGCCCTCTGCTCTTTCCTCACTGTCTTTGATTAATAGCCTCCAGGTCCAGTGAGGAGAGAAAGAGCTAAGAGGGCTGCTGCTCCTGGGCACAGCTCTGAGTTAAAGGGGTTGTAAAGGTAAAAAATAAATAGCTTCCTTTACCTTAGTCCAGTCCTCCTTCACTTACCTCATCCTTCAATTTTGCTTTTAGGTTCAATAAGTTTTTATTGTATTTTTTCAGACAAGTTTGAACAGAAAGCAAAAGAAATCGGAGCAAACGCCCGACAAAAGGCAGCCTGATCTGCAAGATGCAAAACACATACACTCCATAACATACAAGCAAGTGTGTACAAACGTTTACATCGATTTTGCTTTTAAATGTCCTTATTTCTTCTGAGAAATCCTCACTTCCTGTTCTTCTGTCTGTAACTAAGGCCTTAAGGCCAGTTTCATCGGTCTAAACCGATCGTGTGTATGGCCCATCGGACCGTCGTCCGTCGGACCAAAGTTTTAAACTTGCTTTAAAATCGGACCGATGGATGCCTGACCATCGGTCCAAACCGATGGTTAGTACGCAAAAGCATCGGTCCAAAAACCTGCGCATGTTCAGAATCAAGTCGACGCATGCTTGGAAGCATTGAACTTCGTTTTTTCAGCACGTCGTTGTGTTCTACGTCACCACGTTCTGACCCAATCGGATTTTGGACTGATGGTGTGTACGCACATCAGACCATCAGGCCACTTCAGCAGTGAACCGATGAAAACGGTCCGTCGGACCATTCTCATCGGGTTGGACCGATCGTGTGTATATGCGGCCTTAGTGGGCGTCCTGGGGAAAGGAAGTAGCTGCTTCAGGTGGGAACCACCATTGCAGGTCACTCAGGTGCAGGCAATGCACTCGGCAAGGCAGGAACAAAAATTGTAATGCCTGGTGTGGAGTGTTGTGCTTGCCCCCTCCCTACAGGAGACTACAGGAGAGTCAGAACGCTCTCTACCTTGCAGATAGAGAAAGGAGCTGTGTGTTAGTGGGCGTCCTGACTCTCCTGTAGTCCAAGGGAGGGGGCGAGCACAACACTCCACACCAGGGAGAAAGCCTTGCATTACTGTGTGGAGTTACAGACAGAAGAACAGGAAGTGAGGATTTCTCAGAAGAAATAAGGAAATTTAAAAGCAAAATCGAAGGATGTGGTAAGTGAAGGAGGACTGCACTAAGGTAAAGGAAGCTATTTAGGGAAAAAAAATGTACCTTTACAACCTCTTTATAAAAACCTTAGACTGCTAGAACCATTTTAAGGTCAGTGGCACACAGACATAATAATTGATGTTTACCTTTTGACAGAAAGTCTGTGAGGTAAAAAAAAGTTGTGTAAAGACCTGAGTAATGTTAAGTATAGGCAAGTAAAGGTGCGTAAGCATATAGACGAGTAAGATTTTTCTTCATTGCCAGTGTTGTAATATACTAATTTATACTCACGCAAACATGCTTAAAGATAAGTAAACAAGCGTATGCGAGTACTGCACTCAAATTTTCTATTTATGTTTTACCACTCTGTACTCAACGCTGTATTACCGATCTTCACTCAGCTGTGTGTATGGTTCCATAGACAGCAATACATCTCATTTCAAATCAGTAAAAATACAAGAGGCTTAAATCGTTTGAAATCCTAATGAAGACTCATCATTCAAATGGTAACATGTGCCCCCCTGTAAATGGTGTAAATCAGGGGTGTCCAAACTTTTTTTCGAAGAGGGCCAGATTTGATGAAGTGAACATGCTCGAGGGTCGACCATTTTGCCTGACATTCTTTGAACTAGGGTTGTCCCGATACCACTTTTTTAGTACAAGTACCGATACTTTTTTTCAAGTACTCGCCGATACCGAACACGATACTTTTTTTTAAATGTGTCCCCAAATGCAGCCATGTCCCCAAGTACTCCTGCAAATGCTCAGTATCGGTCCCGATACCGATACTGGTATTGGTATCGGGACAACCCTACTTTGAACCATTAAAATTCAGTCTAAGTGTGTTCCTCCGAGCACTAATACACTGCCCAACAAGAATTCTCTTGAGTAAAGAGATGGGCTCGGGCGTATTATTTGGATATACCGTTTTTATTGGCATATAACACGCACCTTCACTTTAAGAGGGAAGTTTCAGGAAAAAAAAATATTAAATAAAGAACTGTGAAGCAAAATAAGGGTCAGTGCCCATCTGCAGACCCCAATTGCCAGGAATGCAACACCCACGATTGCTAGGAATGCACCCACTATTACCAGGAATGCACTCGCCATTGCCAGGAATAATCAGTGTCCATCTGCAGCAAAGCCATGCCCAAGTGTCCATCTGCAGCCAGCCGTGCCCAAAAATTAAGCTTAATTAATTTTAAATTTTGTCGCCAAAGATAGAGCCGGATGTCCTGTATATTCGGCTGAACTTGGCTCCTCTCGTAGTCCGTCCCCTTGGCCTGGCTTCTATGATGGACATAACACACGTCCAATGGTCGGACTGGGCGTGGTTGCGAGCAGAGCTGAGCCTAGCCAAGTGCACAGTACACTCGGCTTGGGCTATTTCGGTGCCGCTCGCTCCTCTTCCCCTCACAGGTAGCAGGGATCGGTTTATAACACGCACAAAGGTGCGTGTTATACACTGATAAATTCCTTATATCTTTTGTGGCCCCGGCGCTGGGAGATCATCGGGGACCACAAAATTTATACGTGTAGATAACCAGGTGGGCTGTTCAAAACCGGGCCGCGGGCCGCGATTGGCTCACGGGCCGGACTTTGGACATGCCTGGTGTAAATGGTTTATAAATGAATACTGGAAAGTCAATATGGCTTCCTAAGCAATACAGTGACTATTGTTAGAAAAACATTAAAAAAAATCCTAGTTGCATGAATCAGTTCAAGACAACATTGGCGTTTGCCTCTTCAGGTAGGCAAAAAAAAACAGTTCACCTAACAATAATGCACTTGTAGTCAAAAGGATAGGAAAAGCAGAAAACATCAACTAGAACAGTAACAAAAGAAAAAACTGACAAAGATCTTTTTCTTCTCATACTACACTCTGAAAAGTAAAAACATATTAGCTTGGGTTGACACTCTATGTACAGTGACCCATTCGTTTCCTCTGAAAAACAGTAAGAGAAGGTCTTTGCAATAAAAGACTGTGAATAGACATCTTTGTCTTCCAGCTCTGCAGACTCCAGCTAAGTCTCCGGCATTCAACACATCCTTGTGTGTCAGATACCCAGTACAACCCTTCAAGCTGTGGTTCCTTCCTATGACCGCTGTGTCACTACAGAACTCATGGTGTAACAGGAGGTACTACAGTGTGCAGCAGGGGAAGCAATTGTTAGACACTCCTGGAAGTGTTGAATGTTAAAGTGATTGTAAACCCTTTACAACTACTTTTACCTACAGGTAAGCCTAGATTAAGGCTTACCTGTAGGTGCTTGAAATATCTCCTAAACCTCCACCGTTTAGGAGATATGTGCAAAAGAGACGGGCGACGATGTCTACGGCGCTTGCGCCGTAGAAAACAGCGCAGGCGCACTATTGAAAGCTTTACAAACGGCGATCGTGCCGTTTCTAAGGGAAACTGTGCTGCGACATCATCACGGCTCTGGCCAATCACAGCGCCGGAGCCACGATACCCGAAAGGAAGAGGGTGAAAGATGGACGCTTCGTTAAGGTGAGGAAATCGGGGACATCTGTCATGGTCCCTATCGTGCCAAGCAGACGGCGAGGCGTGGTCGCGCTCCAAGTGGCTCTGGGTGGGATTGAACCCAGGACCTCGCCGTTCCTGCTTCAATACCTTGCCTCTGAGCCACTCCTCAGTTTGGGTTTCTGCTTGCTTTCCAGCTAAGGTGGTGCTGAATGTGCTGATCACCTTTAGTTGGATCTCATTGCAATCTGCACCTGACTATCCTGGTCCAGCTGAGGCAGGTTACCCAATTAACCAGGGTATAAAACCCTGCCTCACTCTGAGAGCCTGGTGAGTTCATTGTTATCTGATCTTCCTGTCTGTGCCAACGGTTCCTATATTGATCTTCAGCTGCAAGACTGACCCCGGCTTCTGACCTTTGGCTTATGTACCTTGGATTGCTGCTGTCTCCTGTCCTTTGACCCCGGCCTGTACCTTCGGATTTCCTCTGCCATCTCCAGCCCTTGACCCACGACTTGTGCCCCGTCTGCTCAGCTACAGGCCTGCCCCCGGCTTCTGACCCTACTCTAAATTCTGGAATCCTGGACCACGGCTATACGTTGACTACCCTTGTCTAATCCCTATCTGGCCCCTGTGCACGGACTCACAGCCCAGGTAGTGTCTTACCTCATTACCGTGGGCTGTGGGTACCTGTAAGGGTGAGCTTACAAGTCTGCAAAATGGACTCCACTCAAGGTAAGCCCTCACAACATCGCAGGCTTCAGTTTCAGGTAAGTGACACATAATGGGCTACTATGCGATGCATAGTAGCCCATTATGCTTTACCTTTGCAGGGAAACAAAGACGAAGTAAGACCCATCATGGTTTACTACCTCTTTAAAAGGGTTGTAAACCCTCAAGGTTTTTCACCTTAATGCATTAAGGTAAAAAACCTCCTGTCATGCAGGCGGCCCCCCAGAGCCCCCCTTTTACATACCTGAACTCGGTCTTTCCAGCGACGGGGACCAGCCGGTGTCTCTGGTCCTGATTGGCTCCCACTGCTGTCAATCAAATCCAATGACGCAGGATTGAGGGGGCAGTCATGCAGTCTGTGTCAATAGACGCAGCAGCAGGACACAAGAATGCACCCGCACAAGTGGAACTCTCCAACGGGCACATGAGAACAGGAGAAGCCAGGAGCGCTGCTGAGAGACCCCAGAAGAGGGCGATTGGGGTCATTCAGTGCAAAGCCAACTGCACAGAGGAGGTACGTATAACATGTTTTTTTTTTTTTAAACCTGAATCTTTAGTTATCATTTAACAACTTTGTCAAAGGCTGCAGTGCTAGAAAACAGAGGTGTTAGGATTATTCACAATCCTCTACTGCAGGAATTTCTTATTAGGATTTTTGTGATATTTTTGGGGTAGGACGTGCCAATGTTGTTTTGAAGACAATTAGTGGCCATAACAGATACTAAGGCCAGCCATACACGGTTCGAATCTTGGCCGGTTCAGCAGCAACTGGCTGAGATTCAAATCGTTAATGGGCAGGCTGGATGTACCAAGTTGATTGATCGAACAACTTGTGTCCAACTAACCTTGCCAAATTCTCTTATGATTATCGCTGGTGACTGCTATAGCCGCTAGCGATAATCACTGTCTTCTCCTGGAAGGGGCAACTTCTCCCCCCCAAGACAATTGGTCGGCAGAAGGGATTTCCCTGTCAGCACTGACTGTGTTGATAAGGGAATCATGAAAATGTATTTCCTGCAACCCGTGGTTACAGGAAAGACATTTTCACTGTGTATGGTCTGCATAATATGCTCTGACTGTTACGTTAATCAAACACTCTGAATTCAGGTGGCCCTGTCAGCTGCTTTCTGCTTGACATCCCTCCACTGAAAGAATTTCATTTGCTGGGCAGATAATTGTCGGCCAACATCGACTGCATACAGTGAGGCCACCTGTCAAAATAAAATAGCCGCAGCGGAAGATATGTCCATCTGTGCTGTAGAACATGAGTAAAGGAATCCGGACATTTTTTATTTATTTTTTGCCTACAAAATCTTTAAGAATATGGCCAGTTTTAATAAATTCAAACTTTTGTTGACTTAGGGCCAGATTCTCAAAAGAGATATGACGGTGTATCGCAGGAAACACCGTCGTATCTCTGTTTTTTTTACTGGGTATCTATGCGTGTGATTCCTAGAATCACTCAGGCTGCGTACACACGTCCGAGAACCTCGTCGGGCTAAACCCATCGTTCCACCCGACGAGGTTCCCGATGAGCGGTCGAAAAGGTTGTGTGTACGGGGCCTTACGCATAGATACAGTGAAGATCCGACAGGTGTAAAACACTTACACCGTCGGATCGTAGTTGTAATTACTTTTCTGGCCGCTAGGTGGCCTTTACGTTGTTTTCTCATTTGCCTATGCAAATGAGCCTAATACGCAGATTCCCGAACGTTTTTACGCCGCCCTGTCGTCGTTTCCGTAAGTGTAAACCTACCCCTGCTATATGAGGGGTAGGTTTACGAAGTTCCGTCGTTGCCATGCTAAGTATGGCGTCGGGTCAGCGTCGTCTTTTTACGTCGTTTTACTAAGTCGTTCGCGAATAGGGCATTGCGTAAGTGACGATCACGTCGTTTTCACGTTGGTTTCAACAACGTTTTCCAACGTGAGCTGGAGCATGCACACTGGGCTTTTTTCCTGGCCGGTGCATGCGCAGTTCGATCGATGCGGGGGCACACTTAATTTAAATACAAGCCGCCCCCTTTGAATTACGCGGCCTTACGCCGGGTAATTTACACTACGCCGCCGCAACTTACGGAGCAAGTGCTTTGGGAATACGGCACTTGCTCTGTTAAATTGCGGCGGCGTAGTGTAAATGGCTTACGCTACGCCGGCGGGCCATGTATGTGAATCTGGCCCTTACTGTACATGTAAGATTTATCTGAACAAAGTTCTGTATAAATCATGAAAATAATACTGTTATTGACATCTCTCTCTTATACGCATTGATATATATATATATATATATATAGACAGAGAGAGCGAGAGAAGGAAATAAATACGTATAACTTCCTCTTTCTATTGTTCTCAAACAAGTAAATAGGAAGTCACAATTGCATAGCGATCAGTTTGTAATTATAACTTGTAGATCATGATGCCTTTCCTGTAGTAAGCAGCAAACTTTACCATCCAGATGTTTTATAATGAACTCTCATCTAGTGTGACTTACTCACCTCCAAACACTGACCTCAGGGCTGTACTCACCGTGGATAACTTCTTCTGCTGTTATCCTAGGTTGAATTTTCTTCATACTATTGTGTTGGCTTAACCTTTCAGTAGGGTTCTGTACCAGCCCAGGTACTTAAGGGCTATCCAATATACGGAGCTGAAATGGGCTTATATGTAATTTTTTTGGGATGTGGCTACATTGAGGATAGACTATCACCCATTGAATATTTTAACAAAGCTCCCTTTTTTTTATTGCAAATAGTTTTAATAGCAAATAACTTAACCACTTGACGACCGGCTCCTGTACTTATACGTCGGCAGAATGGCACGGTTGCACAAAGTAACGCGCAGCGGGAGCAGCGATCAGTGTCCTGTCACAGTAAGCCCCACACAGTTAGAACACATCCCTAGGACACACTTAACCCCTTCCTAGCCCCCTAGTGATTAATCCCCTTCACTGCCAGTCACATTTACACAGTAATCACTGCATTTTTATAGCACTGATCGCTGTATAAATGTGAGGCCGCGTACACACGGCAGAGAACCTCGATGGGCAGAACACATCGTTCCGCCCGTCGAGGTTCTCTGCCGGCCGTTGAAATCAGCGACCCGCCCGTCGGGAATGGCAACCAGCCATTCATCCAGGCGGGCCGTCGAGCAAAAAGAGAGCGTGCTCTCTTTTCGCTCGACGGGATTCCCGACGGGCGGGGCGAGCCAGAAGCATACACACGGCCGAGGTTCTCGCTGGAATGCAGCTTCCAGCGAGGTTCTCGCTGGTTTCCAGCGAGAACCTCGGTCGTGTGTACGCCGCCTCAATGGTCCCAAAATAGAGTCAAAAGTGTCCGCCATAATGTCACAGTCACGATAAAAATCGATGATCGCCGCCATTACTAGTAAAAAAAAATTATTAATAAAAATGCCATAAAACTATCCCCTATTTTGTAGACGCTGTAACTTTTGCGCAAACCTATCAATAAACGCTTCTACCAAAAATATGTAGAAGAATACGTATCGGCCTAAACTGAGGAAAAAATTAGTTTTTTTATATATTTTTTGAGGAAATTTGTTATAGCAAATTGTAAAAAATATTGCTTTTTTTTTTCAAAATCATTGCTTTTTTTTGTTTATAGGGCAAAAAATTAAAACCGCAGAGATGATCAAATACCACCAAAAGAAAGCTCTATTTGTGGGGAAAAAAAAGGCGCATTTTTGTTTGGGAGCCACGTCTCACGACCGCGCAATTGTCAGTTAAAGCAACGCAGTGCCGTACCGCAAAAATTGCTCTGGTTAAAAAATGTACAGTATATTTACTGTACAGTAGCTCACAAAAGTGAGTACACCCCTCACATTTTTGTAAATGTAGCGCTGCCCTCGTGAGGGTCGCTGGTTAAATCAGTACCCCTCTGGTGCCTTGATCCTGTAAGTGCACCTCAACCACTGACACCCTGGGCTCATACATTTTCACTTTTTTTTTTTATCAATAATAGTTTTATTCAGAAGGTTTCAATACACGTATACATGTAGGATCATTCACGTAAGCAACATCTAGTGGAATGGCCAGTACTCTATTTGACATTTTCCAAAGCTCTATCTGACCAGTTATGCGCCCTCTCACGAGGCAGCTAGTAGTTCGTACTGGATCATTTCACTTTTTAGTAACGATAACAATGAAATAGGTACCCCAGAATTGATTAAACTAATTAACTTGTTTACTTAGTGAAATTAAAATGATTGGAAAATCAACACAAGTTTTCTGTTCAGAATGGTATTTCTTATAGGAATGTTATCACTAACTAAATGGCAAACACATATCAATATTAAATATTCAACAGTGAGGACTATAATCTCTATACACAGCAAGCCACATTCAAAGCCGATGTGAACAGGTTACAGGAGAGCAGAGGAATGGCTCTTATTGGTGTCAGACCCCTCTCTTATATTCCTCAACACATATATGCAGAAAAGTAAATACAATGTTAGTTTCTTGATAAAAAATAAAAAATTCAATGTCAGAACCTTTGGCAGTAAGAAACTGTACTGAAATGTAACCTGCTCTTTCAGAGAGTTCTTGGTGAATTGCACCTCTGTAAGCTCCACAAAAACAGATCCCTGAATTAGGGAAGGAGATGAGAAGTAGTCCTATATTACTGTGCGACAATCCGGTTGATCTTCAGCTAGCCCTTGGAGTAATTGCATGCAAGGAATTTCTGTATGGCAGAGCAAAGCAACCTTAAAGCGGAGTTCCAACCACAATTAGCATTTTTTAAATGTATGTCCTTTCATCCTGCGTTTTTATAATATAAATCCGGTCACATACTATTTCACAATCCGCCGCTGCTCCGCACAGTTATTCAAAAAAGATAGTTTATAAACTATGTCCACACCGTTGTCATTTTGCTTGTGGGCATTGTGAAGCCAACAAGCACTTATTTCCTGGAAGTCTTGGATGGGGAGTGATAATTGGACATCGCACTGCATCCTGGGAAATGATGACACACATTTCCCAGGAGCATTAGAGGGAGATGATGTCAGAATCCTAGGTGATTTTAAAGGCAGATTTCATGGGACCGCATAGCAACAGGAATTTCCAGATGAGTAAATATATTTTTTTCCCCTTTTTTAGGTCTAATGAGCACAATAATGAAAAAAAAAAAATTGGGATGGAAAATCCACTTTAAGCAATTGGTTGTGAATAAACAAACAAGCAAATTTTCCTGTGTGGAGCAAACTGCAACTGGAATCACAGTGATCACTGACTCAAAGATGATGCCCTCTGTTGAACTACAAGTAGAAATGGGGAGATAGAAGGCAGAGATATCTATATATAGGGCCAGATTCAGGTAGATGGGCGCTTCTTTACTTTGGAGTAACGTTTCTCATTTACGTTACTCCGCCGAAACTTTAGGAGCAAGTACTGTTATTCACAAAGCACTTGCTCCTAAAGTTGCGGCGGCGTAGCGAAAATGAGCCGGCGGAATTCAAATTGGGCGGGTAGGGGGCGTGTATTATGTTAACTATGTGCAATCCCGCGGCGAACGTACTGCGCATGCGTCGACTGTCAGTGCGCATGCTCCAAATTCTTTCAGGGAACGTCAATGACGTCAATCCCCATTCACGGACGTTTTACGCAAACGACTCAAATAATTTTTTTTCGACGCGATGACGACGGCCATACTTAACATAGGATACTCCACTAGGGGGCTGCTTTATCTTTACGCCGCGTATCTCTTACGGAAACGTCGGAAAGTCACTGCGTCGCGCCCGAATACGATCGTGAATTTCTGATTCCCGCTGATTAACATATTCTCGCCGTTAATCAGCGGGAACGCCCCGCGCGCCATTTTTAAAATTGAAGTTCCGATACGACGGTGTAATACAATTACGCCGCTCGTATAGGAACTCCAACCCGGCATTTCTTGTTTTCTGGTTACAGAAAACAAAAACGCCGGCTCAAAGTGACAGTTAGGCTGGAGTATCACTCCAGCCTAACTCTACCTGAATCTGGCCCATAGTGTCTATGATGCTTGGCCTATATCCTTGGCTCTAAGGCTGCTGATAAAGGGTGCAGGAGGCAATGGTGTCTATATACAATATCTCTAAGGTTGGGCTATTGCCCGCTCATCACACTTGAACAAGAGATGATGATGAATGATTATTGATGATTGATAATGATGATGATGGTGGATGAATGATGTCTAAACCACTGGCCACAAAAGTGAGTACACCCCTAAGTGAAAATGTCCAATTTGGGCCCAAAATGTCAATATTTTGTGTGGCCACCATTAGTTTCCAGCACTGCCTTAACCCTCTTGGGCATGGTGTTCACCAGAGCTTTACTAGTTGCCACTGGAGTCCTCTTCCACTCCTTCACAGAGCTGGTGGATGTTAGAGACCTTGTGCTCCTCCACCTTCTGTTTGAGGATGCCCCACAGATGCTCAATAGGGTTTAGGTCTGGACAGGGGTGGACTGACAACTCAAGGGGCCCCCGGGCGAAAGAAGATTTTGGGGCCCCCCGGGCTTACAGATGGCCACCATGCCAGGAGGCAGTACAGAGGCGAGGCAGCTAAAATCTCAGGATTTTCACATCAAAAGAATGTCGGTTTTGGACATATCAGGGACAGATGTAAAAAAAAAAAAACACAGATTTTTACATACTGTCCCTGGTTTTATTTAGCCTGGCAATCCTGATGGGGCCCCCTAGTGGCATGGGGCACTCGGGCAGTGCCCAAGATCTCAAATGGTCAGTCCGCCCCTGGGTCTGGAGACATACTGTAAGGTACCTGTGGTAGGTAGTGTCCGAAGTGGAGCTTGTGTGCTGAGGAGTAATGGCGAAAATTTTGTCAGGCAGGTCAGGTCGGCAACAGATCAGGCAAAGTAGTGCACAATCAAAATACAGAGAATGGTCAGGCAGGCAGAGGTCATACACGAGCTGGTGGCGAAGTACAAAATCAGCAGGCTAGAGAGTGGTCAAGAATTCAGGCAAAAGTTCCTACACAGTAATCGGAGTCACAGAGCTATCACATAGTAGCCAACATTGTTTTTTTTTTAAAGGGACACTTTTTTTTGTCTGTAGGTGGAGTCTTATTATAATTAGGGGGCGGTTACATTCATTTGTAGGTGTGACATAGCGTCATAAATGGGTGTGGTTTAAGCCCAATATTGGTTAGAGGGTTAGAGTCTGAGATGAACAAGGGATGGAGGGAGAAACAAAGGGAGAAAGAGAGAGAAGGAAGGAAAGAAAGAAAGAGGGATGGAGGGGCCCAGATCCTACACCACAATAGAAATATGTGTATTTCAGAAAGTTTAACCATCAGCAGATAAAGATACTCCAAACACCTGGTATTAGCGCTTCAATCATCCCGACACCATGGTTGTTATAGTGTCAGGATGATTGAAGCGCATTATTACATTGTAATATAAATTGAAATAGTTCAACTCACCATAATGTAGAATCAGTGGGAGCCCCGAGTGTGTCACTTGCCACGTTGCCTGCCACCAGATGCCATCAGGTGTCCCCAGAAGAGTTCCTCCATACATCAGGCATTCCCTGCACAGTTCCCCTTACATCAGGTGCCCCATGGAGCCCCCCTTACATCAGGTGTCCCACAGTGGAGCCCCCTTTACATCAGGTAACCCCCAGCGGTGTCCCCCTTCCATCAGGTGCCCTGTGGAGCCCCCCTTACATCAGGTGTCCCCCAGTGGAGCCCCCTTTACATCAGGTAACCCCCAGCGGTGTCCTCCTTACACCAGGTATCCCCCTTTTATCAGGTATGCCCCTGTGGTGTCCCCCTTACATCAGGTATCCCCAGCGGAGTCCCTCCTTACATCAGGTGTCCCCAGCGGAGTTCCTCCTTACATCAGGCATTCCCAGTAGAGTCCCTCTTACATCAGGTGTCCCAAGTGGAGTCCCTCCTTACATCAGGCTTTCCCAGCAGAGTCCCTCCTTACATCAGGCATTCCCAGTAGAGTCCCTCCTTACATCAGGCATTCCCAGTAGAGTCCCTCCTTACATCAGGCATTCCCAGTAGAGTCCCTTGTTACATCAGACAATCCCAGTAGAGTCCTTCCTTACATCAGGTGTCCCCAGTAAAGTCCCTCCTTACATCAGGAATTCCCAGCGGAGTCCCTCCTTACATCGGGCATTCCCAGTAGAGTCCCTCTTTACACTAGGCATTCCCAGCAGAGTCCCACCTTACATCAGGTGTCCCCAGCAGAGTCCCTCCTTACATTAGGAATTCCCAGCTGAGTCCCTCCTTACATTGAGTGTTCCCAGTAGAATCCCTCTTTACACCAGGCATTCCTAGCACAGTCCCCCTTACATAAGGTGCCCCCAGTGGAGCCCCCTTTCATTAGGTATCCCCCAGTGGTGCCCCCTTTACATCAGGTATCCCCCAGCGGTATCCCCCTTACATCAGGTATCCCCCAGCGGTGTCCCCCTTACACCAGGTATTGCCCAGTGGTGTCCCCCTTACATAAGGATACACCCAGTGGTGTCCCCCTTACATCAGGTATCCCCCAGTGGTGCCACCTTTACATCAGGAATTCCAGCAGCGCAGTTCCCAGCCGCCATTACAGAATTCCAGCAATGACAGGCTTAGGGGATCAAGACAGAGGCGGAGCCGGCCGGGTGGCTACAATAGAAATTGAGCTGCAGCACTGACCACCCCTTCCACAACAGGTAACAAAGAGACCGTCAGCGGGGCGGGCGGTGGGCGTTGCAACAGCTAAATTTCCATTGTCAGTCAGGGCAAGGCAAAACAAAGATCTTTTTGAGACTATAGCAATTTCTTCTCACAGGGTAGCAAAAAAGATACACAAAGAAAGAACAAGGATGCGCCAATCTAAGTGCAGTATAAGAGGCCTTTTAATAAAATAGACAAATACACAGCCAAATGGCTACTCACAATAAATATGAGATTACAGGCATGTCAGGTAAGTGTGGTCCGTAGTTACTGGTGTCCGATGTGTCCAGGTCCTAGGAGAGGTCTGCACAAGACGGAGGAGCTGTAGATGGAACAGTATGGCGCTGAAGACAACCATAGGGGAGGACAGAAAATCGTGCAGAGAGCCGCCCCGTACGGCTTGTGGTGGAAATTTGAAGATGTATTTAATATGTATTGTTGCCATATTGGCACCCAGTCTTGACACTTCCCCAACCCGCTCTAATTAGAACTGATTGGGGCAGTCTGAGGCTGGTTGAGATGCACTTCCTGATTTGGAGAAGGGTGTTTGAAGAGTGAGTGTCGCCGGCGCAAGGGCCCCTGTGTGATGCACAGATATTCGCCTGTGTGACGCATCACTCTGCAGACACACTATTGGTTTGGCGGATGTGTGCTTTTGTCATCTCTGTCTGATCAACATGAGTATGATGGTATGAGCACACAGCTGCATAAAGGCTCTCCTTTTCAGGAACTGTGTTCATTAGTTATTGTATTATTTCTGTATCATATTGTGTTATTGTGCTATTATTGTGTTATTACTGTAATGGATCCCTGTTGGAAGGGTTTATCTGTGCTGACATCACTTCCTGTAGAGGTCACATGCTGTGACATGACTTCCTGTGGTCACATGCTGTGATCTCGTCCAATCAGAGGTGGTCTGTGAAATCTATTGTCTTAATAAAACTGCCTGTAGAGGGCGTCGGCAGCAGAGATGCTGGGGAGCGATGAATGAGAGCAGGCTGTTGTAATGTCTCTTGATTGGTATGGATGGGTAGAGAATGATGGTGAGTAAATCTTTCAGCTTAAACATGGCATTATTTCATTTAAGATTGGGAATGTGCTTTACAGCACAAGGCAAGATGGGGGTGTGCCTTGCAAACCCCCAGATTGCCACGACAGTTAAATGGCGGGCCAATGGTAGGAGTGGACAGAGCCCCTTTTTGGGCATCGGTACAGATGGGGGACAGTAGTCTTATGTTCCGATGCGTGGGGGGGCTCTGCTCTACAAAAAGAAACAAATTTGCCATCTTTTTGAAATAATGCTTGAGTTTGATTGAGTAAGATTGTGTGTGTGTGTGCACATGTGGAATCCTGATTGTATGTCTGAATTTGATAGATGTATGATTGTGTGTGTGATTCTGATTGTATGACTGTTGTGTGATAGAGTTGTGTGTGTGTGTGATGCTGATTCTGTGTATGACTGTGTGTGATGCTGATTCTGTGTATGACTGTGTGTGATTGCGTGCATTTGTGAAAGCGATTGGATGCATGTGTGTGATTGCGTGAGTTTGTTAAATCGAGTGGATTTTGATCGTGTATGTATGTGTGATTTTGATCGTGTGTGTATGTATGATTCGTCATCGACTGGAAGTTTGCTTTGTATGTCTAAATGCTGTTTGAAGTGTGGCTGAACAGTTTTGTAAGTAAGTGATTGAATTGATTGTTTAACCAGATTGCAAATGCTTGAGAAAGCTAAGTTTTGTGTGATGTATGGAGTAGACATTTTCTATTATGTAAGATGGCTCCTCTGGCCATGCGGCTTGGGGGAGAAGGGCGATTTGTTTGTTTGTAACAGTTTGTAAGGAAGTGATTTGATTTTTTTAACCAGATTGAAACTGCTGGAGAAGGCTACCGTTTGTGTAACATGGCTCCTCTAGCCATGCGGCTTGGGGGGGAAGGGCGAACAGTGTTTTGATTTCTGTGTCAACTGACTTTGCAACTTTCAGAACATAGTTAGATATAACATTTTTATGATGCATATGGAACCTGTATATTGTAGATGTTTCCCCAGTATAGGTGGGGTTATTCAGCCTGCGATATGGGCGGCTGAGTCTTTTTGAATTTTGTGCATTAATGTGGTAGAGCTGATTGAATTGTTTGGCTGATGAAACATGTGCTTTGGTGGGGAAGGGCAACTAGTGTTGGATCTGTGTGTTTCTTGAGTGTACAATTTTTAGAGCAAAGTCATGTGTAATATGTTCATGATCTTTATGAGGAATAGAAATTGATAAATTATGCATTTTTAAGTGGCCAGACAATAGCACGGAAGGTTTTAAATGTAAGCTCACTGTATATATTTTTTTAAATGGTTTGTTACAGGAGCTTTGAGAAAAGAGTTTTTGTTTTATGTTGTTTCATATAACCAACATTTTATTTGAATGTGCTGTTTTTGGCAAAAGGTCAGCTTTGAAGCAGCCTAAAATGCGGCTCATTATGAGGGGTTCCCACCATCCCTGTGCTGCGCTCATTATGAGGGGTTCACACCATAAAAAGGTCAGATTTGAAGGAACCTAAAGTGTGTGTCTTTTAGGTTGGTTGTTTTTGGAAAATGTTTTTAATTGTTTATTTTTCTCTTTGTGGAGAAAGATCCTAGACAGGTTTAGAAAAACTGCATATGGCGGCTATCTTGTTTGCCTGCCATGGTCATCAGTGGCCATTTTGGGGGCGTAGGCTGTTTGCACTGTGGATCACCCTAGGGGGGAGGTGCAGCCACCTTCCATTTCGGTGTGGTATTTCTCTGGCTATTTTGCTGGTGGATTTTAGCAGCCTTTGGGGCAGATTTCGATGTTTAGTGCGAATTGATTAGCGCGCTCTTTTCTGTGTTGGGATCGGGTGGAGAACATTTTTGTTTTCCTTTATGTGTGTGTAGTATGGTATGTCCTGTGATAAACAGGTGATTTGGAAGCGGAGTTAAATTGTTTTACTACAAGCGTAAATGGCGCCATTGTTGCTTGACTTGTTGTCGGCCATTTTGAGACGCAGTTTAAGCACTATCTTTTGAGTAGCGCTTGCCGACACATGCTAGTGGTAATATATACAGGATCTGACTAACCTGTTGGCTGACTTTGCAGTGTAAAAGTGGAGACTTTTTGTGTAACATTTCGTTTTTGAATGTTACTGGCGCTGACTGCATTTTTGTGCATAGCAATGTGCGTTTGTTTATGTTTAAATGTTTGGGAGTTGTTCATTGTTTTTGAATAATGGTTGGGTCAGGGGGGATCAATTCCCATTCTGCAGATGGGAGGAGATGGTTTTACGTTCCCTGAACCAAAGGTGTTTTGTTTTTAAGAGAAAAAACCGCAGGAGATTTGAGTTTTGGCTTTGTTTACTACTTTTTAATACTTCCAGGGGATATATGTGGTCCATGGAGTTTTTTGATGTGTTGAGACGAGGCAGTGAAGACAGACTTCCCTCTCTCTCCATCTTCCTGTCATTATGTAAATAAATCAGATTTGGGTTTTAAGAGCTGAGCATACAACAGGATGTCCTTTCTCAGCATTTATATATAAGCAGGAAGTCAGTGGGAGGAGTTTTGAAGTCTTCTGAAAGATGAGCAATGAGATTTGTGTCCTGAAAGGACAACAGAAATATTTTGGCATTTTGAAAGAGTGTTTTAAAGTTTAATTTCAGTTGTTTTTGTGAAGTTTTATACTGTAAATACAGTTTTGGGTATGTGAGAGGAAACAGAGGGGCGTCACCATTATTGTTGTATCATGTAGACGCAGGTAGAAAGAAGCCATAATATAGTTTTGAAAAGTGGAGGATTTCATGGTGCTTTGTAGGTTGGCTGACGAACACATTTTAGGAGGCTTTATATCGCGATACAGATCTGGCCGTGTATGACAATCGGAGATCTTATTAGCGATTATATTAGCATAAATGTGTAGGAGTAGTACGCTAGTGTCCTGCTAAGGCCGTGTAGAATAATCGGGATGCATGCATCGGTTTTGATGATAAAGGCGCAAGCCATAACCGCCCCGAAAATAAAGCGCGGTGTGTTCTGGACGCAGAGCTCACTAAAAAAAAAGCGATTCGAATCGTCATGGGATGTGCCGCCCATGCAGTGCACCAGTCAGACAGCTGCACCGCACATGAGGTCTGGGTTAGGGGCTCCGGACATGAGACATGAGAAGAATGTCATAGGTGGTCAGAGGGTACAGTAAGGTGTACTCCTTTGGAAGGTACTCTGGATGGAGGTATGAGACCTCAGAATAAAGATACCTTGGATGTAGATCTGATGTGGTTTCAGAAATCTGTAATGATGAGTGTGGATGGAGGTGTGGTACGCGCCTCAGGAGAACTTTGTATAGCTGGTCTATGCAAGTTTCTCGCGCTGTTCTCGTATTTTTCCATTGTATTTTCTTGTATTGCGGAAAGAGTGAAGGCAGAATTCCGGCTGGTTTTTGTTTTTTTCATTTTTGTTTTGAAAGCTATGAATATCTCCCCCACATTTGTATTTGAATGTTTGTATGTAGTAACGTAAATGTTTTTTTTCGAACTTACCGCGGCGATCTTCTGATGTGTCGCGGCTTTTGTATTTTTGTAGGAACGGGAAAAGTAAGAGTTAAGGGTTACAGAGGTTTTTGTTTGAATCGGTTTTGGGAAGAATGTCATTGACAATGTACAGGAATGTCATTTTTGTTTGCCATTCTCTGCAGGATAAATATGAAGGATGGAGTAATGATTTCTGCTTATAAGTATTTTTCAGGTCCAAAGAGTTTCCGGAAGTGTTTGTACATAGAGAGCAGGTGTATGTAGACAGCTGTACACATGGATAATTACGGGTCTAAGGAGGTGAAAGTATCATAGGCTATTTCATTGTTTCTTTTTATCATTTCTTCCTCCAGTCTGTAATGAGGAAGAAAAGGGGGGAGGGGGTGGTAGATAAAATGTAAAGGTGACAGTTCTCCGAACTAATAACACTAATCTTTCTAATTTTAATCAAGTTTGTGCCAAGATTGTCTTTCTTTGATAGAATTTGAATCGGCAAGCAGCATACTGGTGAAGTAGGTTCCCATTTTAGTTGCTAAGAACCTGTCAATGGTTCCAGGTATTACAGGCGCTGGTAAGCGATTACAGGCGCTGGTAAGCAATTACAGGCGCTGGTAAGCGATTACAGGAGATGGTAAGCCACGCACAGGTTAAGCAGCGACCACAGTCACGAGGTCTGGGTTGTTGTCATTGAAGGTCAACCAAAACCAGGGTCGTACTCCCTCAACTGTCACTCTCATTCTTGGGTGATGGGGTGGGTACGATCCCTGTAATGTGAACTTCACAGGGTTCAGGAGTCTCTCCTGGACCCCGACACGGTAATTGGTTTTCATTTTTCCCCAACCAGGTGACTGGGTCGTTTGTAAAGAAGCTTGATGGACGAGACCACGCCAGCCACTGCAAGAAGCGGCTCAACCACATCAAAGAAATGAGGAGTATCTTTGTTTATTTTGTATTTGTTTGTTTAGTAAATTTTAGCAAGGGTAACAATGAAAAGCATCCCAAGTTATTTAAAGTGTATTCTATGACTAATTAAGAAGACGAACGGGACCGATTGCTGGGTCTGTTCTGTGTCTCCGTTGAGCTTTAGTCCCCAGCGATGACAGTGGTACATGCTAAATTATGAGGATTATTGACAAACTAGTGGAGACTCCAAACAGACACTTGTCAATGGAATTTATTAATATGTTTTTAAAGGGTAAAATTGATTATTGTTTTTTTGGCTCCGCCTCTTGTCGGTTGGGTATCAGGACTGGGTAGTCCACAAGTGTGTAACTTTAGTTTGGTGTTTATGCAGATCTACAGCTTATAAGGTAATTCCCCCAATGCAAGAGGTTCATGCGTGGGGGTGAAGCTGTCCCTGTCCTATGTCGCGGCCAATTGCGAGGATCTGATGGCGCGAGAGAAATTGGGAATGGCGGGGACAGCTAGAAGGGAATTGTTCACCAACCCGGACTAGGTCTGGGCATGGTTCCCTGCATATACAAGGTGGGGGGGCTTGAGCTTATGATACGTTTGAACAATTCACACCTATTGAGGATGGAATGTTTCATGTAACTGTTGAAGCTACAAGGAAGTTCTGACAGTCCAAGGGGGGGTTTCTGGGAATTTACAAGTAAATATTGTTATATCTGGTTCGGGGATACTGGGAATTGGAGTTCAGGCCCATATGGATAAGGTTTGGGTCCCTACAAGGCAGATCCGTAACTGAGTGGAGATTGGGAGTCCTTTGAAGGGTCTGGGAATCTGAGGGGATTTAATTCTTATTTTTCAGCGGATCGTGGTTGATTGAAATGGGAATATATGTACTTATGTCGTTTTTATTTCTATTCTTTCTATGTCGTGATGAGCACTCCTGTTGCCTGTTTGGACGCGTGACCAGAGCCGGAGCAGATGACCACGTACCAGATGAGACGTCCCGAAACCCAACCCTCGTACCAGATGAGACGCCCCGGAGCAGATGACCACGTACCAGATGAGACGCCCCGGAGCAGATGACCTTGTACCAAATGAGACGCCCCCGGAGGCGGACCCACGGACAAGACACAGAGGATCCCTACCCAATCTGCGATTACTGCAGCTCACCAAGTTGTGTCCTCCTTATGTCATGTCTCCTGAAGAACAGAGTCTACGTGTCAAGCCGTGTTTTCCTTTTTATGGACTGTAAGGACTGATTAGTTTCTAGGTGTAAGAAGTATATCAAGATTTGAAGGACAAGTGGGAGCAATATGACAAAAAGGGAGGACTGTGGTGGAAATTTGAAGATGTATTTAATATGTATTGTTGCCATATTGGCACCCAGTCTTGACACTTCCCCAACCCGCTCTAATTAGAACTGATTGGGGCAGTCTGAGGCTGGTTGAGATGCACTTCCTGATTTGGAGAAGGGTGTTTGAAGAGTGAGTGTCGCCGGCGCAAGGGCCCCTGTGTGATGCACAGATATTCGCCTGTGTGACGCATCACTCTGCAGATGTAACGCCTCTGCGGTTAAACTCGGGTTTTAGGCTTTATGTGTGGATTCCAGCTTTAGAGGCTTCTCAGGTCAACCACCAACCTCTCTCAAGATGAACTGAGAGCTGGGGTTAAATCATCACAACCTCCGGTGGAACAAGATAGTAAAACGTAGCTTATTAAATCATAGGCTAGTATTCAAATAACAAAGTATAAGTCTCTTAAGAAGTATATGGCAGTCCTGCTTGGTAAGGTAATGAATTTAACTTAAGCTGAGCTCGTATAAGTAGGGGTTAAAACCCAGTGTCAGTGGTATCTACAGACATGCATAGAATATGACAGGTCTCCAAGTGATGATTAGTAGCTACAGAGAGAATACACACAGTCCTTCTACATAGGGAATACTACTGTTAGTATGATTGATATTTCCTGGTAACAGGGTACTTGCGGTTTTGGCTGAGGCCAGGGGTTAATCCTGTCAGCTTGATCTCTCCTTATGCAGATGCAGGTTCCATGATGAAAATCCACTAGGTGGGGATCTGGAGGTCTTAGCTGGATTCAGACAGGGCAGGTAGTTCAGGCAAGTTGGGAGTCCTCTGGTGTGGAGAGACAGCAGGGGTGAGGCAGCTTGCAGGGATCCCAGGTGGCGGCAGGGGTTCAACAAGAATAACCGAACACCCTGCCGCCGAACCTAGGGGTTTAAATAGCCCGGGTGATTGTGAAGGAGATGGGCGCGCGCTGGGACGCACTTCCGCGTTCCAGCGTGGAGCGCAGACGTCCGCGCACCGGAAGTGACGCGGACAGGTCACAGAACGGAGCGCAGCTGTCAGAAAAAGATACATCTGCGCTCGGATTGCGGATAGTAACGGCAGTAACGTTACATACCCCCCCCCTCAAGGGGGCACCAATAGTGCACCCTGTAGGAGCTGGTCGATCAGGATACCTATGATGGAATTGCCTAAGAAGTCGGGGAGCATGAATATGTGAAGAGTCTTCCCAGGAATCATCAAGATGTGTATATCCCTTCCACCGTATCAAGTATCGAAGGGAGGAACCCTGTCTTTTAGAATCAAGAATCTTTTCAATCTCATACTCGGTCTCACCAAGCACGTCGACAGGAGGAGGGGGTTGAGGATCTCTGTTAGGGTATGGATTAGGTGTGAAGGGTTTGATAAGTGATACATGGAAGGAGGGATGTATCTTCCATTCTGGAGGTAGAAGTAGTTTGACAGCATTGTTATTGATGATATGGGAAATTGGGAAAGGTCCAGTGTATTGACGCCCGAGTTTCTTTGACGGTATTTTAAGGCGTAAATTCCGAGTGGAAAGCCAGACTAAATCACCAACCTTGTATGTAGGGGGTAGTCTTCTATGAGCATCATAGTATTTTTTTTGTCTTTGTTGAGCCGCTTCAAGATTGGAGCGAAGAGTACTGAGAGTCTTCTTCAGGGTCAGAAGATAATGTTGCGCAGCTGGAACATTATTAGTAAGGGAAGAAGATGGTAAACTGCTGGGATGGAAACCGTAATTTGCGTAAAATGGTGAGAAAAGAGAGGAAGAGCTTGTGGCATTGTTATACGCAAATTCCGCAAGTGGCAGTAGATGGAACCAGTCGTCCTGCAGATGAGTGCAATAGCATCGTAGGTACTGTTCCAGTGTCTGGTTGACACGCTCAGTTTGCCCGTTTGTCTGAGGATGGTAGGCAGTTGACATTCGATGATCTATTCGTAAGGCGTGACAGAGGGCTCTCCAGAATTTGGAAATGAACTGGGAGCCACGGTCTGAGATGATTTGGGAAGGTAATCCATGAAGCTTAAGAATGTGGGAGATGAAAGCTTTCGCTGTCTCTAAAGATGTTGGTAATTTCTTTAGGGGAATAAAGTGAGCCATCTTCGTTAATAAGTCAACTGTGACCATGATGGTATTAGCTCCTTGTGACTTCGGAAGATCGACTATGAAATCCAAGGATATAACATCCCATGGTCTGTTGGGTATTGGGATAGAAGTTAGAAGACCGTAGGGAGGTTTCCTTGAGTGTTTATTGGTGGAACAAATCACACAAGAACTGACATAATTTTGAACAGTTTTGGATAAGTGGGGCCACCAGTAATCTCTTTTGACAAGGTGAATGGTTTTGCTAACACCAGGATGACCCGCCAGTGGAGAATCGTGGAGTTGTTTAAGGAGTTTGAGTTGTAAATCAGGTGGAATGTAAATCTTGTTGTTGAAGGTGTATAGCCCATTAGGTTGTCTTATGAGACCTTTTGGTAATTGGGAAGGATCCTTGGACAGACTTTGAGTAAGCAACTGTTTAAAAGTGGTAGATGCCCCAATGAATCGGTTGGGAGAAATAATGGAAAGTGGGGGAATCTCAGTTGTTTGGTCTTCGTACATCCGTGAAAGAGAGTCAGCCTTAACATTTTGTGTACCTGGTCGATAGGAAATGACGAAATTAAATCTGTCAAAAAATAGGCTCCATCTAACTTGGCGAGAGGACAGGGTCTTACAGGCCTTGAGATGCTGTAAATTGCGATGGTCTGTGAGGATTGTGATAGGGTATGTGGAACCCTCCAATAGATGTCTCCAGTTAGCTAAAGCAACTTTTATAGCGAGGAGTTCCTTTTCCCCAACAGGGTAGTTCTTCTCGGCTGGTGTTAAGGTCCTGGAGTAGAAGGCAACTGGATGCGAAGGATCGGATAAGGTTGGTCTTTGGGAAAGTACAGCTCCCAAGGCGAAATGTGAGGCATCAACCTCTAATGTGAAATGGTAGAGAGGGTTAAGGATTTGAAGTATTGGAGCAGAGGTGTACTTAAGCTTGAGTGTGTCAAAGGATCTCTGTGCCTCTTCAGACCAAGAAAAAGGTGTCTTTGTGCTGGTTAGAGCAGTTAGTGGTTTTACAATAGTTGAGAAATCTTTAATAAATTTTCTGTAATAGTTAGAAAATCCTAGGAATCGCTGAAGAGCCTTCCTCGAATGAGGAACCGGCCAGGATAGGATGGACTCGACTTTGGAGGTGTCCATCTGGATACCTTTAGGAGTGATAAGATATCCGAGGAAGGAGATACTAGATTGGGAGAAAACACATTTTTCGAGTTTTGCGAATAAGGAGTGGGTTCTGAGTCTGGCCAAGACCCAACGCACATGCTTGATGTGTTCCTCGGGAGTGTCAGAAAAAACTAAGATGTCATCCAGGTAAATAACAACACAGATGTCGAGCAAGTCGCGAAAAATATCGTTGATGAACCACTGAAATGTGGCGGGTGCATTGCACAAGCCAAATGGCATTACCAAATATTCATAGAGACCGTACCGAGTTTTAAAAGCAGTCTTCCATTCATCACCCGGACGGATCCTGATCAAATTGTAGGCACCCCTGAGGTCTAGTTTTGTGAAAATTTTGGCGGATTGGAGACGCTCAATAAGTTCTGGGATTAATGGTAGGGGATATCTATTCTTTATAGTGATGCTATTAAGAGATCGGTAGTCAATAATTGGTCTGAGGGAATTGTCCTTATTTTTAACGAAGAACATTGCTGCGCTTGCTGGAGAGGTGGAAGGTCTGATGAAACCTTTCTTGAGGTTCTCGTCGAGGTAATCTTTGAGGTGTACGAGCTCTGGTTGTGACAATGGGTAGATTCGTGCTGTAGGGATTTGACTATCTGGAATGAGATCAATAGGACAATCGTAAATGCGGTGTGGGGGGAGTTGTTCAGCATTGGCCTTACAGAAGACATCCGCGAAATCTTGTAAATAAGCTGGGAGAATAGCCTGATGAATTTCCGTAGATGAGATCGAATAAATTGGATAGCAAGTTTCCTTACAGTAATTGGACTGTAGGGTTAAGGAACTGGTTGACCATTGGAAGGTAGGTTGGTGAAGGCGTAGCCATGGTAGGCCGAGAGCTATTGGGAATACAGGTGACGTAATAACGTCGAAGACTAAAGTCTCAGTATGGCCAGTTGCACAGGTCACCAGGAGGGGGATAGTTTGGAGTAAAACAGGGCCAGAGGAGGAGCTAGAACCATCAATAAAAGTGAGAGACACAGGAAATTGCTTACACACATAAGGAATTTTATTAGATTCTAAAACCTTTGAATCTATAAAATTACCACAGGCACCGCTGTCAACCATTGCGTTAATGTTAGTCCTTTTTTGATCCCACTGTAAGGTAAGGGGAAAGAAAATGTATTGGTTAGAGGTTGTTCTACTAGAAATGGGCTTGCTAATGTGAAGAAAATTACCTTCTGAGTTCCTCTTAAGGAGGGGACAGTTGGACACAAGATGGTCTGGGGCTGAGCAGTATAGGCAGAGGTTTTGAGCCCTGCGGCGTTGCTTCTCAGCGGAGGACAAAGGTCCTTTAATGGCACCAAGTTCCATAGGGACACCCTTGGGGGGTGATCCGGACCTCTTGAAAGGTATTGGGAGGTATGTATTAGCTCGTTCGGCCTTCCTCTCTCGGAGGCGTCGATCAATTGAAATGGAGAGATGCATAAGATCTTCTAAAGTTGCTGGGATTTCAACACGGGCAATCTCATCCTTCATCGCATCCGTTAAGCCTAAGCGAAACTGATTTCGGAGAGCAATGTCTGACCACTGGGTCTCCCTGCACCAACATTTGAATTCAGATATATAGTCCTCAACTGGTCTTTTCCCTTGTTTGAGATTTCTGATCGAGTTTTCTGCAGTGAGTTGCTTATTAGGGTCATCATATAATAGCGACATCTCATTCAGGAATGTGTCGAATGCACCCAGGAGGTCCCCATGCTCTTCTAAGTAGGCGTCAGCCCAAATTCTGGGTTCTCCTTTAAGGTAGGAGATTAAGGTCAGAATACGGACTCTATCGGAGAAGTAGGTGCGGGGGCGTAACTCAAACATTAGACGGCACGAGCTGATGAACTGACGAAAGAGCTTTCTATCTCCAGAGAAGGTTTCTGGGGGGCAGACCTTAGGCTCAGGTCTGTCTCTCGCTTGCGCCAGATTTTGATTCCGGAGGGCATCATTCTCCAGACGAAGGTCATTTAGAGAAGTGGTAAGGGTCTCAACCCTTTGAGAAAGTCCAACTAAGTGATTGGCAAGATCTGCTGGATCCATTTTAAAAAAAAAAAAAAAAAAAAAACGTCTTTGGGGTTCGGTTATTATGTAACACCTCTGCGGTTAAACTCGGGTTTTAGGCTTTATGTGTGGATTCCAGCTTTAGAGGCTTCTCAGGTCAACCACCAACCTCTCTCAAGATGAACTGAGAGCTGGGGTTAAATCATCACAACCTCCGGTGGAACAAGATAGTAAAACGTAGCTTATTAAATCATAGGCTAGTATTCAAATAACAAAGTATAAGTCTCTTAACCTCCTTGGCGTTTTTCCCGTGTCTGACACGGGGTAAAAATTTGCTGCTACTGTTGTTGATCCCGTGTCAGACACGGGCTCGCCTCGCAGAATCCAGAGACTGTTTACTTACCTTCTCCCTGGATCCAGCGATGCATCCCCGCTGTGTGAGCGAGCGGGTGCTCGCTTGATTCACACAGCGTCCCCGTGTGCCGCCGAGCTCCGTTCCCTGCGACGTTACGACGCACGGGGACGGAGAACGGCGCCAAATTCAAAAATGTAAACAAACACTTTACATACAGTACAATGTAATCTTATAGATTACAGTACTGTATGTAAAAAATACACACCCCCCATGTCCCTAGTGGTCTGCCCAGTGCCCTGCATGTCATTTTATATAATAAAAACTTTTCTTTCTCCCTGCAAACTGTAGATTGCCCATAGCAACCAAAAGTGTCCCTTTATGGCAAAAATTGTTTTAGAGCAGCTAAAAAAACAGCGATAATAAATTATAATCACTTGCAGAATTTAGCGATAGCGATCTGTGGGGAAATTCGTCATAAAAAAAAAAAATTATGACAGCAAAAATTCTGCAACTGAGCAAATTTCAGTGGTTTTGATTTGATTACATTATTGAATAATTTTTACTATAATTATATTATTATTTGTTATAATTTTTTATAATTATTTATTATATTATAATTTTTAATAAAAAAAAAAAAAAAAAAAAAATCATACCCGGGATGCCTATTAGACTCTTGTTTAGATAGATTTAAGTAAGTACTTACTAAGAATTGCAGGCCTATAATACATAACACCACATTTCCTTGCAAAACAATTGCAACGCTTTTGGTACAAAATTCCAGACAGAATCATAACGCCAGGGAGGTTAAGAAGTATATGGCAGTCCTGCTTGGTAAGGTAATGAATTTAACTTAAGCTGAGCTCGTATAAGTAGGGGTTAAAACCCAGTGTCAGTGGTATCTACAGACATGCATAGAATATGACAGGTCTCCAAGTGATGATTAGTAGCTACAGAGAGAATACACACAGTCCTTCTACATAGGGAATACTACTGTTAGTATGATTGATATTTCCTGGTAACAGGGTACTTGCGGTTTTGGCTGAGGCCAGGGGTTAATCCTGTCAGCTTGATCTCTCCTTATGCAGATGCAGGTTCCATGATGAAAATCCACTAGGTGGGGATCTGGAGGTCTTAGCTGGATTCAGACAGGGCAGGTAGTTCAGGCAAGTTGGGAGTCCTCTGGTGTGGAGAGACAGCAGGGGTGAGGCAGCTTGCAGGGATCCCAGGTGGCGGCAGGGGTTCAACAAGAATAACCGAACACCCTGCCGCCGAACCTAGGGGTTTAAATAGCCCGGGTGATTGTGAAGGAGATGGGCGTGCGCGCTGGGACGCACTTCCGCGTTCCAGCGTGGAGCGCAGACGTCCGCGCACCGGAAGTGACGCGGACAGGTCACAGAACGGAGCGCAGCTGTCAGAAAAAGATACAGCTGCGCTCGGATTGCGGATAGTAACGGCAGTAACGTTACAGCAGACACACTATTGGTTTGGCGGATGTGTGCTTTTGTCATCTCTGTCTGATCAACATGAGTATGATGGTATGAGCACACAGCTGCATAAAGGCTCTCCTTATCAGGAACTGTGTTCATTAGTTATTGTATTATTTCTGTATCATATTTTGATATTGTGCTATTATTGTGTTATTACTGTAATGTATCCCTGTTGGAAGGGTTTATCTGTGCTGACATCACTTCCTGTAGAGGTCACATGCTGTGACGTGACTTCCTGTGGTCACATGCTGTGATCTCGTCCAATCAGAGGTGGTCTGTGAAATCTATTGTCTTAATAAAACTGCCTGTAGAGGGCGTCGGCAGCAGAGATGCTGGGGAGCGATGAATGAGAGCAGGCTGTTGTAATGTCTCTTGATTGGTATGGATGGGTAGAGAATGATGGTGAGTAAATCTTTTAGCTTAAACATGGCATTATTTCATTTAAGATTGGGAATGTGCTTTACAGCACAAGGCAAGATGGGGGTGTGCCTTGCAGACCCCCAGATTGCCACGACAGGCTGTAATCTCATATTTATTGTGAGTAGCCATTTGGCTGTGTATTTGTCTATTTTTTTAAAAGCCCTCTTATACTGCACTTAGATTGGCGTATCCTTTTTTTTTTCTTTGTGTACTATTTCCAGAGCCTGCTTCTGCTTCTTGGGATTGCTGCCTCTAAGGCCTCGTACACACGAGGGGATATGTCCGCTGAAAACGGTCCGATGGACCGTTTCAGCAGACATCTCCGCTCGTGTGTATGGGCTAGCGGACAGATTTCTCCACCCGACAGATTTCAAAGCATGCTTTGAAATCTATCCGGTGGGAATCTGTCCGCCCGACATGTCTGCTGGTTAGTACACTTACCAGCAGACATGTCGTCCCCCACCGCCGCCGCGCCGCCGCCGAATGGACATCCTGTAAGTCCGGGTACCTGCCCAAGAACCGCTGCACCACCAAATTCAGAACATGAGCAAAACAGGGCACATGGGTCAGTTGTCCCTGTCGCATGGGCAGAGAGGAGGTTGTGCCATTGTCGCTAACCACCATTCCTGGCTTAAGCTGGCGTGGCATCAACCACCTCTGAGCCTGCCCCTGAAGAGCTGACAGAACCTCTGCCCCAGTGTGGCTCCTGTCTCCCAAGCACACCAGCTCTAGCACTGCATGACATCTCTTTGCCTGCATTCCTGCGTAGCCCCTCGTACGCCTAAGGAGCACAGCTGGTTCCGAGGACACATTAGCACAGCAAGAGGCCACAGAGGAAGAAGAAGAGGAGGGGGTGGAGGAGAGAGGTGTCTCACAACCAGTAGTAGTGTTTTGGAGACGTAGTGGAGGAACAACCTCCAACACTACTGTACCTTGCCCTGCGTCTTTCCCAGCTGCCAGCAGTCACCCAATGCGCCGAGAAAGAGAGGTAACGTCCCTGTCCATGCCTGCTGGACCATGAGTCAGCGATAATATGAACCTTACCACTGACCGCCCTGTCCAGCGAGGCATTGACATTGCCTTCCACATGGCGGTAGAGAGCCGGAATCGCCTTACGTGAGAAAAAGTGGCGCTTGGGAACTTGCCACTGAGGTACCGCACATTCCACAAACTCACAGAAGGGGGCAGAATCTACCAACTAAAAAGGCAGCAGTTGAAGTGCTAGCAATTTCGCTATGCTAGCATTCAACTGCTGGGCATGTGGATGGCTGGGAGAGTACTTCTTTCGGCACTGTAGCAGCTGGGGCAGGGAAATTTGTCTGGTACAACACACCTAATTCTACACCTTCAGTCCTATCAGTGCAGGCTTCAGAGAGGACTGAGGGTATAGTGGGGTTGGGGATCCCAGTTGATGAGGGGCAAGGGGAGGTCTGCTTTGTTCTTTGGTGTGGGTCTTTCAGGTATGCTTGCCAACGAACTGCATGGCAGGTCGACATATGTCTGGTTAAGCATGTGGTGCCCAAGCGGTTGATGATGCAAATATTAATGGTGCGATCTGATGCACATGTCTCAAAAAGGCCCACACCAAAGAACTTTTGCAATAACGCAGAGACACAGCAGCGCCCTGCACATGCGTAGCTCTGCAATGTAATGCAGTTGGTGTGCTGCCCTTAAGCTGTCCCCTGGAGGGCATCCTGTCTCTTTGGAGATGTGCCTGCGCCTCCTCCTCCTCTCTCCTATCAGGCATCCACGTAGAGTCAGTGACCTCATCATCCCCTCCCTCATCATCACTGTCGAAAACCTGGCAGTATGCTACAACTGAGGGAAGATGACTGCCAGATTGCTATCCTTCTTGGGCACCCTCTCTCTGGGCTCACATTACTGCCTTTTTCTATCTGTGTTCCATCATCGGAGCCTTCAAAACGCTGCGCATCTTCATGCAGCATGTACCCAACACTGTGTTCAAACAGTTCGTGGGACTCCTCAGGAGGACATGGTGGGACTAGGGAAGGAGTAAGTGATGCCATTGAGCAGAGGGAAGAGGACCCCTTGGCAGCTACTTTGCCAGACAAAGTACCCTGAGCATGGGTGAGAGAGGATGAGGAGGATGAAGATGGCTTGGTCATCCACTCTACCAAGTCTTCGGCATGTTGCGGCTCAACACGGCCAGCTGCCGAAAACAAGGACGAGCGTGTCACACTTCACTTGCTGATGAGGATGCACCATGTCCACGGCCAGCACTGTTGCCTGTAGAGGCAGAGCCTACTTGCCCTCGTGACTCTCTGCCTCTCCTTGGTGTCCTTCCAGACATTATAATGGTCTGCAGAGGACAAAGGCAGTACACACACCTCGTAGCTTTTGGTGCAAAGTGCAGAGGACACATGCAGTACACAACTAAAGTAGCTTTATGTGCAAAGTAATGAGCACACTTGCACTATGCACCAAGTGGGTTTAGTTGCAAAGTAATGAGCACACTTGCACTATGCACCAAGTGGGTTTAGTTGTAAAGTAATAAGCACACTTGTACTATGCCCCAAGTGGGTTTAGTTGTAAAGTAATGAGCACTCTTGCAGTATGCACCAAGTGGGTTTATTTGCAAAGTAATGAGTAGTGTTGAGCGGAATACGCCATATTCGATTTCGCGATATATTCCGAATATATTGGAGAATATTCGAGAAATATTCGCTAAAACCGAATATTCGTGATATTTTATCAAAATAACAACATTGCGAAATTTCGCTAACGCTATTGCGAAATAATTGCGAAATGTAATTGCGAAATTCTCGTCATCGCGCATGCGCATGCACGCGATCAACACGCGATAACGGAGCACATTTCCTGGAGTTTTGCCAGTCTATTTCTGGATCGCTTAACTGTGCTGCCCCTGCGAAGCAAAGATGGTGCAAAGTAATTTTACACCCAGTGAGGAAAACCTGTTGATCAATGTGAGTAATTTCACCACTGTTATAGTGTTATTTCATTTATCTGTAACTGCATTTTAGACTATTTTAAAACTTACAATTTAAGATCAGATATTAGTATTTCCCAAAAAGTGTGGCTCCAGCTGTTGCTAAACTACAACTCCCAGCATGCCTGTACAGCTGCAGACACCCTGGTTGGTAAATGTGTATTTAGGCACTTTTCTTGCTATTTAGCATAATTAACATGTTGTGGACATAGGACGTATGCAGGGGAGGACTGGCAGCATTAGGCCTGGGGGGCAAGTCCAGTCAAGTGGCCCATAGACCCGGTGAAGGCAAAATGATGGACCGTGAAAACATTGTCTAAGGTTTTTGATGATCACAAAGGTGGGGGGGCAGCAGAGAGGACAATGTGGCAAGCAAGTCCCTGTAAGAATCCCTCAGCTGAAGACCTGCCTCCCCCCCATTTTGCAACTAGTGAAGGACTACAAGTCCAAGCATTAATGCCTGAGCTCTAAGGATGTGACCCCCCCCAACTACTGACGAACTACAAGTCCCAGCATGAACCCCTGAGACCTAAGGATGTGTCCCCTTAGATACCACAGGTTCATGTTGTGCCCTGTAGTCCTTCACTAGGGGTTTAAGCTGGGACAGTGGGACCTGTAGTCTTTCACTATTTGGGGGGGGGGGGGCTGTGGTGTGTGAGACACATCCTGACTGAGCTCTGAGGGGTTCACATCCCCAAAAGTTAAGGACTACAACTCCCAGCATGAACCCCGGCTGAGATGTGATCTCCTCCTCTGTTGCCGACTCATGCTCCCATGACACATATATGTTCTAATTCATTCACTTCTCCCAACCTCACCTCAGGCAGCGTAACTGATTTCTGGCACTGTCAGTGACAGTTCCCTTCCATCATGCAGGCTCCAATTTTACATTTCCTTGCACAAAGAGAGACCCCGTTCCACATTTCCCTGCACAGAGAGAGACACAGCTCCACATTTCCCTGCACAGACACAGAGACCCCGCTCCACATTTCCCTGCACAGAGACCCCACTCCACATTTCCCTACAGAAAAAAGCAGGGGCGGCCTGTCCATTAGGGGCGCCACCCCCTTGTCCAGGCCACTCCCTATATGCTCAATGGATAGATTCATGCACAGCATAAATCTATTCATGACCGCCGCTGCAGCCATCACCTATTCCGGTTTCTTTTAGGATGCTGGGTGCCTGAAGCAGCAGGGGTGTTTTTTTAAGCACCTGATTGAAGCCATAGGCTCTAACAAGCTTCAAGATATGATGGACTCAGAGCGCACCCAGGTGTGTTAGAAAATCAAATTATTATTTGCTTTTCTAACACTGAACACGCCTCTCCGCCAATCAGGAAGAGCGGGTCTGATACCCATCACCTGATTGGCTGAAAGGACAGGCTCTCCTATTGGATGTCTAGCAGGAGGAAAAGCATGGAGGAAGCATAGAGAACACAGGAGACGCTGCCCATCCCACAGCTTACCACCGTCACCTGCTACCTGACCCACCACCAAGATGGGGTAAGTGTTGGTCAGACAGCGAGCCGGGGGGGGGGGGGGCTGCTGGTTAAATGCTAATGGGGGGTAACATTGGCTGCATTTGATGGCCACAATGAGGCTGCAATTAATGGGCCACAGTGGGTGCATTTAATGGCAGAGTGAGGCTGCAATTGATGGTGTTTTATTCAGTATTTTTTAGTTTGTAAACCCCCCAAATAAAATTTGAGCACCAGCCACCACTAACAGAGAGAGACATTGCTCCAAATTGTCCGCACAGAGACCACTACAGAAACGTGCTTAATTCCTTTATCAACATAGTAAAACCTTGTACACACCACAGGCAGTTGGCGCTGAGCTAATCACAGGCAGTGAGACATTCCCCGATCTCTGCAGCCGCGCTTCGGGAAATGTCTCCCTGCCTGTGATTAGCGCAGCACAGCGCCGACCTCCTGCCGGGCTCTGCGAACAGGAGAGAGCTCACCATTACACACCACTAGTTTTATTTATTATTTTTTTGCTCAATCCATCAAGTAGAAAAAAAAAAATGACAGCTACCACTAGTTTTATTTATTATTTTTTTGCTCAATCCATCAAGTAGAAAAAAAAAAAATGACAGCTCTGGTTGGAGCCGCTGAGCATGAGCAAAAGTGACCTGAGCAGTGCCTGCTGCAAGTGTGTACAAGCCTTTGGGCGCACACTGGTGTGCTGCAGTTTGGCCACTGTACACAGTTTTCCTTAGCTGCAGTACTATAGACTTATTTTAGGTTGTGCGTTTTTGCTGCATTTTTTTTAAGCGCACAAAGATGCAGTCTTGTTTGTGCAATTTCAGAAAATGGAGCAAAAATGTGCAAACTAATAGAAGTGTAATAGAGGGTAACATGCAGATCACCAACACTGCAGCCAACCTGTAGCAGACCAGCGTGAGCCCAAATCATATGACACAGGACCAGGTATTGCACAACTTAGGCTACTGAAAGAAACCTTATCTGCAGAGAGAGGGGTGGAGAGGAATTTGGGAGAAAGGGGGGAAGCTGGTCACAGCTTACTCACTTGGAAGGAAGCAGGCAAAATATCACTAGCTTGGTATCAGGTTCCAGAGCATCCCATACAGAGCAGTGACATTGAGCACCGTCGGATCTCAGTTTAAACGTTCCCGCACACACATCCAATTCACACTTTCACAGATGGATCGCACAGGCTGGCCAAAGTGTGGGCGGGCACAGTGAGAGAGGGGGCTGGAGGAGGCAGAGCACATCCTCCCCCTTTCATCGGCTGTTCTCAGCACACAGTGTCACAGAATGTCAGCTTAGAGGCAGCCGGGAACAGCACTGTGACAGGACTGATGACCGCTCACAGCACGCACGTTCCCTGCATGCTCCTGGGCTGTTATCCACCCTGCCAGCCTCCCTCCGGAGTCACCCACAGCAGTAACACTCGGCCAACTGCACATGCTCAGTTCTCAGCTGCCAGAAAATCGGCCTTTTTAGAGGGAATAAGAGCGGCCTGGGGGAAATGCATGCCTGCCACCAACCCCAGTCCGCCCCTGGACGTATGCGAACGTCCTGACTTCAGGGTCCTTAAGGCCCAAGGTCGTTCGAATACATATTGGCCTTTTGATTTTTGCAGAACTACAACTTCCAGCATGCCTGGGCATGCAGTGACTTCTAGTTTTGCAAGTTCTGCAGGCTCACATTTTTCAGACCACTATACACGGGTCTCTAAACTGTGGCACTCTAGATGCAGCAAAAGTAAAATTCTTAGCATGCACTGACAGACCATGCCTGATGGGAGTAGTAGTTTTGCAAAAGCTGGAGGCGCACTGGTCTTGAAACCCTGAGTTAGGTAACAAACTCGCAGTGTTTTGCAACCATTGTGCCTCTAGCTGTTGCAAAACTACAACTCCCTGCATGCAACTGGCAGCAATAACCCCCCCCCCCCCCCCTCCCCCAATGTGAATGTACAGGGTACATTCACATGGGCTGTGGCTTACAGTGTGCCTCTAGCTGAAGCAAATTTTGCGCTGCAGCTTAAACCCTCAGTGGGAAACTACTGTGAACCCCACGCCCCTCTGACTGTACCATAAAAACACTACACCACACTACATAAAAATTAAAAAACACAACATATACACATACCCCTACATAGCCATCCTCTCCTCCACAATCAAAACCAAAAAGTCTGGTACGGCACTGTTTACTAAACGCAGCCTACAGCTTTTGCAAAACAACTCCCCAGTATTACCGGACAGCCATTAACTGTCCAGGCATGCTGGGAGTTAAAGTAAAGTAGTTGTACAGCTGGTGACGGTGAGCTAAATGGTGTATCAGAGCATGCTGGTAGTTGTAGTTTTTAAATAACATCAACTCCAGTATAAGGGTCAATAAATAATTAGAGCAGTCAGATGAATAGCAATGCATTTCCCCCCTAAACGTGTATCCTGTGTTACTCATATATACATAATTATGCAAATGATAATGGCTGCTATATTTATGCAAAAAAGGTGGCGACCAAAATAGCAAGATATACAATCTGTCATGTTACCCCTGTCATTGATTAATAAGGCGAGAATGCTTCCAATTGTTAAATAACATACATTTTCATCATATATCCATAAGGGTTTAAAAAAAAGTATTAAAATATACTTTCTTCTTCATCATTGCAGACGTTCCTGCTAAATGGATATGATCAGTTGCGCAGTCAGCAGGAAAAAAAAAATTATTGTCAGCTCCCTTAGGCGGGAGTTACAGGAGGTGCATGGGGGCAGACATGAGCGCATGGCCATCCTTAAAAAATGGTCGGACCTAAAAAGGCGCCACATGTCCCAGGTCAAACAGATCCGAGATGAATTTCATCCAGGTAAGTTATCGGTGACAGTTATGTAAGGTCATATGTAATTAACCTTAGGGCAGATGTTGTTAACCCAGACGCCATGTTGTGGTAACATATATCACAACCCAAGGTATTCATAGTACTGTTGAAAAAAGACATGGGACAGCAGACAGGAACACTTACTAACTCTAATTAAACTAAATAAACAAGACACCCCATTAATGTACTAATACTGGCCGAGGCTGCTTTATTTTTGGGTTTCAGACATATATTTTAAATAAATACTTTAATAACTTAAAAAACAGCCTAGTCACTACGGCTCATGCTGTACCTAAATATATTACAACTTTAAAATGTAGCCAACAACAACTAAACTAAACAGATTTGTCATTCTTTGTAAAATGTATTTTATTTTTTTTAAAGAAAGGTGACCATCCCACATAATTAGCAGCCGCGACAGAAAGAAAATAAAAAAAGGGGGGGGGGGGGACACAACAGTCCCCGTCTACTGCGGCGACTGAGATCATGGCTGACGGAACCCTACGTATATACCCCTAAGTAACACTGGATTTTTCCAGAACCAGCAGGCCCACAGCCTAAAAAGTGAGGGAAAAGCACGTGTAGGCCGCGTGATCACCTCGTCGTGTCCACCTAAAAACGGGAAAAACACGTTTTCCAGCTAAGTAGGCCACGTGAGGACCAGCTTACACTAAAGAGCCCTATTAGGTTCCCAAAAGGGGAACTTGAATCCGTCACTACTAATTTTATTTAGTCCTGCTGCTTTCCATGAGAAAAGGGGAATTGAAACCTTCTCCCCCCCTTTTCTATCATTATTCCATCAAGTTAAACCATGGAATTTAAGTGGTGTTGTGGTGGGTTAAAGGGGAAGGGGTGATATTTTATAACTCAACTAGCTGAATAACTGGCGTTGAACGGTCTTCCTATCTTAATCTTTTGTGTAGGAAAATGAAGAGACCACAGTCCCATATACTATGCAGGAGATTTTGAAACAAAAACCACATCTTTTCTATAAAAGTTTAGGCAAGGGTTAATGTAACGCTCATATATTTTTATTTGCCATATAAGTAATATGTGTACCACGTATTATTGAAATATCTCCAGGCGTACAGAAGTTAGTTGGAACATACATTTCCCATTGGATTTGCATGGA